>BSBM01000909.1:8210000-8480928 GCA_027924585.1 Larix kaempferi
ATATTCGTCATCATCATCATCTTCATTGTCATCATCATAATCATCATCATATTCGTCATCATCATCATCATCATCATCATCATCAACAAAAACAACTTCTTCATCATCAACATCATCATCATCACCATCTTCATCATAATCATCATCATCTTCATCATCTTCATCATCATCATCGTCATCATCTTCATAATCATCATCTCATCATCATCTTCATATTCATCATCATCATCATCATCATCATCATCATCGGCATCACCATCACCATCACCATCATCATCATCATCATCATCTTCATCATCGTCATCACCATCTTCAGCATCATCATCATCATCATCATAATCATCATCATCTTCATCATCATCATCATCACCATCTAGATGATGATGACGATGAAGATGATGATGATGATGACGATGATGAAGAAAATGAAGATGATGGTGATGACGATGACAACAATGATAGTAAAGATAATGAAAATGAGGACAACGATAAGGGTGGATAGAGTGGAAGAGAGTGGGTGGTATTGAGTGGATAGGAAGAGAGGGGGGTGGGGTTATAGAGAGGCGGGTGGTCCCAACCTTAGAGGCAGTATCATCCTATTCAACAAAAACAATGAATGAAAATAGTTTGGAACTTTTATGTCAAGGAATGGAAATTAGATTTTATAGAAAGGCATATGCGCACTTCTAGTAACGTGTGCTCACTTATCCGCGTGCATGCTTCAATTAGTGTGTGTGTGTGGATCCATGTGTGCACTTCTAGTAATGTGTGTGTGTAATGTCCCTTGTTAGGAATTTTATCAAAATGGCAATTTTTCACTTTTTTTCCTAGTTAGACCTTTGACTAGTTTTGATCTCTAGGTCCCAAATTTGCCCCAAATGATCCCAAATCTTCTGAGAAGGTATATGAATGATATTAGAACATAAATATGTGTTTCAATGATTCCTTTGGACCTTTAAAATACTTCTACAAATCCTCTTTCAATTATGATCAATGTAGGTAACTTTACTAGTGATTTTCCTTTGACTAGTATTGGTCTCTAGTTCTCAAATTGACTCCAAATGCCTTCAAATCTTCAAGGAAGATGTATGAATGATATTAGAACTTGAATATGATGTTTATGGATGACATATGTCCACCAAAATACCTCTGCAAACTCTCTTAAGATTCTGGACCAATTATGCAATTTTACTAGTAATTTGGGGTTCAAATCCCCCTGGGGTAAGTATTGAAAATGGCTTCCCAAATGCCTCCAAACCCACTCAAATTTATGAACAGAGGTATGTAATGTGTTAAGTATTTTATTAAAGTCTCATATGCACCATTAATGGATTATTACAACTGTACTCACCCTCTCCCATTCAACTGCAAAAATCCCCAATTCGACCCTTGGGGGAATGGCACTATTTCACCTCCCAATACAACTAAACTGAGTAAAAATGCTTCAAATGCTCAAGTAAAGTACATGAAACTTTTATAAGACATCCATGGCAGTATTTTGATCACAAATATATCAGAGAATCATCCATTCATTTGAAATCATCATCAATACATTGGCTCACAACAAGATAGTGGGGAAATGGCATTGTTCTTCCATTAAAAATGAGATTTATACATTTCTACTTGGAATTTCAACCTGAAACTTTTTGGAGATTAATAAAAGAGTATTTACTTCATATTACAAAAGAAATGGGGCATTAAAAGCTTCCCCAAAGAGTACAATAGCTCACCAAAAATGCCCTCCCTCAAGGATTAAGAATATGCCATCAAAACTGGAAATGGTTGAAGGAGTGAGCTACAATAGAAGAAACCATGAGCTGCCATGTAGATTACACCTGCAAATAAAAACTCCATTAAATATCCAAATGAAATGTCTGAATGGCCTTTCCAATTACCAACTTGGATGGGAATCTTTCACCCTCGAAATTGGCTAAGGCAAGAAACTAGTCATCCACTAGCTCTCCCTCTTCACAAATGCAATTGCAAATTCTACAAATGATCAAAAGCCATTCTCATACTTCATTTCTACATTTTATAACCAACATTATCCTTCTAAGGGTCGAAATCCTCTCAATAGATTCAATAGATTTCCATTTAGGAAATATTCCACATTTGCCACTTGTCTCCTAGTTCCAACCTTCCATCTTCTCTCAAATTCAATTTTGAGTCTCTTTGGCTTCTCCAACTCCCAAATTCGCCTTCCTTGAGCCTATTTTTGGGGCTGAAATGTCATAGTGGTCAGATGTCAGAGGCCAGGTCCGCAATTTGTCATATTTGTCATAGATTCTCCATCATTGGTGTCATAGGGGCTAGGGAATCTAGCCCAAGTGTCCACAAACTTCCACTTTGACTCTTTACCTTCCATGGAGGTTACCAATCCTTCCCAATTCGACCTAAGATGATCAATGACATGTTTTATGACTTACAAACTCACCCAAGAGTGTTCACATTCCCATTAATTCGAATTTGCAAAAGAGAGATACCATGTATTATGAAAAATCAAGCCATTGTGGGTCCCACATCCCCCATATGTCTCCAAAACCATTTGTCACCTAGGTTTTCTCTTGAATTTCTTTATTCACTCTATTTATTAAATACTTGAACCCTTCTAATGTCTAAACATCATTTATTATCCCCATTATTCCAAATCCCAAAGCTTCCACCCCAAACCTAGGAAACTAGTAATTTTCCTCCTTGGCAAGTATTTGACCTTTAGCATCAATTTGACAAACTCTAATGAATAGGGCCAATGTGATTAGGCCATTGTGACCCAATACCAAATTTGGGACATGACAGTGTGCGTGTCTGGATTCAAATTCTTTTTGCCGCCCTTGCAAGCTTGGAATTAGCTTCGGATTGCCAAACCTTGAGGGTCATTCTGATTTATGGCAGAACACATCAAATGTTGTAACTTCATGTTTTTCACACATAGTTCCGCATATCCTCCACTAGTGCACTACAGATGAAATTGCACAAACTTGTCGAGCTCTGTGTGCAGATTCTAACTATATATTTTTGGAATAGATCTGTTGTTGTTTTCTATTTTTAATTCATTTTTAACTGCACTCATGTGAAATTTGTAAAAAGAATAGGTTGTTTATTTGGCCTATAACTTTTGATTGGCTTACCTATTTCAAGAACAGAAAAGAGCCTACACAAGAGTACAAGAATACCTTCAAGCTAAAAAAAAGATTTTTTTATTATTATTTTCAGACCATGATATGGTGGACCAACACTTGACCATGTCATTTTAATTCTTCACCGACTTTCGTAATTTAAAAAAAATATTAAATTAACTTTTAAAATATTGGAAAAATAGCCCCGCGCAAGATTAGTCTATTGCTTACACCTCTACATATTTTTTTCCTCATTAATTGTCAATTCACATAACAAATAGGTGGACCAACAAAAACATGTGCATTATGTTTTATAGAAAAAATAACATACCAATCTTAAAATAATGACGTTTTGGGGTGGTTATACCACGTTTCCATAAATAAAAGTTGTATATTCCGGAAGGTCATCCGTTTTTCTACGTTTCATCTTTTTACACCTAATTCGAAAAAAAAATGTAGGGACCTCTAATAATTCATTTTAATGATAATATTTTTGTTTTTCGAGCATGTCATTGCAACTAATGTGTCATAATTGGGTATCATTACCCTGCACCAACTCGATAGTTCTTCCATAAAAAAAAAAAAATATTACAACCTCTAGGAATATGATTCGTATCAATTTGGAAACATGCATAAACATAATTTTACCATATGCGTGAACATATTCCAACATTACAACCTATGAAATAGAATTTATATTAATTTAAAACATATATGTACAGAACTTGTAAAGCCATCCTTAAATTCTAATATGCATGAACAGTTTAGGAGTCAATAATTATCAGATCCATACATCATAATCCATGCAATAAATCTCAAAATATAAATCAATCTAAAAATAGTTATTGATCCTTTACGATTTCTAACTAATTTGGGAGCTTCCATGTTCCACCCAACTGTGGACCTCAAACCGTTCAAGTTGAAACGATCATGTCAAGAAATTAGAAGGCCTAGGGTAATTTTCTATCTTCCTTACTAATCAGCAGAGTAGTCACAAGGTCTGCTAACCTTTTGTAGATCTTGTAAATAAATTCCCCTATGTTCCCATAGTCCTTCTTGGACTCACCAAATATCACAATTTATTAATGTGAGCGCTCAAACACCCACGAATGGACCCTCCAGTGAAATTGGAATCACTTGCCCCTTGCAAGGTCCTCTCTCTACTCCTTATAAGATTTCTTGAGGAGAATGATTCTAGGATTTAGGTTTAATCACTCAATTTACTTCCTAGTCACTGTGACACTTTGTTGCTTTTTATCTTTAGTTAGTAATTTGATTTCTTTTTATACTCTTACAGTTTATTTTATCTTTAATTAAATAGTATAGGATTTTTACTCATCCTAACATCTAGTTGATCTTAGTTATCAACTACTCAACCATTCTAATATGGTGCATGTTTGATCTCTCTTCAAGGGGAAGTCCTAGTTTAGAAAGAATAAAAGGAGATAAATAATAATTTATTTTAATAATAGCTAATGGATTAGTGATGCTCCAGAGCTTCCAACTCAACATCAGTTAACCAAAATGGGTCTAAGTGTTGCATATCTTTACTACTGAACACTCACTTAGCCATAGTTTCTATGTTCGAAAGCTTACTGCTCAAGAACACTTAATCAATAGTCCTGGTGCTTAAGAGCTTATGCTCAACGCCAATTAAACACTATTAAAAATAGTCTAGGTTTTCCAAAGCTCACTCGCTCAAACACCTAATTAAAAGAGTCTAGGGGCTCCAGAGCTTACTTCTCAACACCTAATTTAAACAAATTAACATAAAAATAAATAGTTTTGACTTGGGATATTACAAGGAACTATTAGAATTGTTGTTGTGGAGGAAGCTAAAAATGAAATTGAATGTGCTCCTTAAAGCCGCAACCAACCTTAAATTTGAGGGATCTAATCACAAGCTTCCTCAATTTCAGATGATAACATAGTTATATAGTTTAGATTCTATTATCATCTCCTTTTTGTATTCTCGTTTCTCTAGTTTCATACCATCACAATTAGAAATATTAGGCTTTACTCTACTTTACGGTTTACTACAATACCAAACATAAAAATACCAAATCGATTAACAACATTAATCTTCTACTTGTTCGTTGGTATGAATTCCCCAATCCAAACATGTAATGTCCCCATTCAAATAATTGCATAGTAAGACAATCCCATCAATCCTACTAGTTTCCTAGGTTGGATGGGCACATGTGGAATTGTAATAAGGAAGCTAATAAATGATGTTTAGACATTAGAAGGGTTCAAGTATTTAATAAATAGGGTGAATAAATAAATTCAAGAGAAATTATAGGTGGCAAGTGGTTTTGGAGACATATGGAGGGTGTGGGACCCACACTAGCTTGATTTTTCAATGACACATGGCATCTCTCTCTTGCCAATTCGAATTCATGGAAAGGTGAACACTCTTGGGTGAGTTGGTAAATCATAACACATGTAATTGAGCATCTTAGCTCCAATTGGGATGGATTGGTAACCTCCATGGAAGATAAAGAGTCAAATTGGAAGTTTGTGGACACTTAGGCTAGATTCCCTAGCCCCTATGACACCAATGATGGAGAATCTATGACAACTATGACAAATTGCAGACCTGACCTCTGACATCTGACCATTAATGTCAGCCCCAAAAATAGGCTCAAGGAAGGCACTCATGGGAGTGGAAGAAGCCAAAGAGACTCAAATTTGAATTTGGGAGAAGATGGAAGGTTGGAACTAGGAGACAAGTGGCAAATGTGGAATATTTCCTAAGTGGAAATCTCTTGAAGCTATTGGGAGGATTTCGTCCCTTGGAAGGCTAATGTTGGTTATAAAATGTAGAAATCAAGTTTGAGAATGGCTTTTGATGATTTGAGAAAAATTGCATTTGTGAAGAGAGAGCTAGTGGATGACTAGTTTCTTGCCTTAGCTAATTTCAAGGGTGAAAGATTCCCATCCAAGTTGGTGTTTGGAGAGGCCACTCAGGTCTTTCGTGGCGCTTTAATGGAGTTTTATTTGCAGGTATTAGCTACAGGGAAGCTCGTGGTTTTGTTTAGTGCAGCACCATCTCTCAACCATTTCCAGTTTTGAAGGCATATTCATTCTCATTGAGGGAGGGCGTTTTTGGTGAGCTCTTGTGCTTCTTGGGAGAGCTTCTCATTATGTATTTCTGATTGTAATAGCTTCATATCCTCTATTATTCATATTCTGAAACTATCAAGTCGAAATACCCAGTGGTTGTATGCAAAAATGTTGATTAATGGGCAAACAATGTCCATTTCCCCACTACATTGATATATATCATTATAATGTTGATGATTTCGAATGAATGGATGATTCTCTGATACATTTATGATTAATGGACTCCCATGGATGTGTTTTACAAGTTTCATTTACTGTACTTGAGCATTTGAAGTATTTTTACTCAGTTTAATTGCATTGGTAGAAGAAATAGTGCCATTTCCCCAAGGGTTGAATTGGTGATTTTTGCAGCTGAATGGGAGAGGGCTGGAACAGAGATAATAATCAATTAATGGTGCACATAATACCTTAATAACATACTTAATACATTCCCCACCTCTATTTGAAATTCAAGGGAGTTTGGAAGCATTTGGGAGGCCATTTTCAGAGTTAGCTCGGGGGGGATTTGATGCACAAATCACTAGTTAAAATCCCATACATTGACCAGAATGTAAATCAAGTTTGCAAAAGTCTTTTAAGGGTTATAAATCATCCCTGAACCCGATATTCAAGTCTCAATAACATTCATATATCCTTACAGAAGATTTGGGAGCATTTGGATTAATTTGAAGACCAAAACAGTAAAACTAGTCAATTTTTATAAAATTTTAAAAAAAGAACATTACAAAACCTGACAACTTTTGATATGTATAGTTTTTAAAAAATAATATAATACCATCAAACTTAAAGAAACATATACTTACAAAAATTAATTAATCCTCCATACTTTATCATAAAATAAAATATATATATTGTATATAAAATGAATGATACATGTTTTTTAAGAAATAATATAATACAATCTATCTCTAAACCAGGCATAATTTATAAATATTAATTAACCCTCCATACATGTCATAAAATAAAAATATGTTGTTTATAAAATTTACTTAATCCTCAATACATGTCATAAAAGAAAAATACGTTGTGTAGAAAATAAATGATATATGTTTTTTAAGAAATCATATAATACAATCTAGCTTTAAAACAACGTAACTTACAAAAATTAATTAATCCTTCATGCCTGTCACAAAATAAAATATACTGTGCATAAATTGATTGATATATATGTTTTATGGTAAGACTGGCTGTACCATGGATATAAGTATATAAAATTGTGAAATGTGGTGTAAGTTGTAACGTAACGCAAGATGTTTGCATAAATATATGCAAACATCTTGCGTTACGCGACGACTTACACCACATTTCACAATTTTATATACTTATATCCATGGTACAGCCAGTCTTACCATAAAACATATATATCAATCAATTTATGCACAGTATATTTTATTTTGTGACAGGCATGAAGGATTAATTAATTTATATTCCTACTATTGTCAAAGTCGAACTGAACAGTGAATTTCATATTAAGATGTGAGGAGATGTTTAAAACAATTCCCGGTGATAAATAATATAACATTCAGAACTTCAATGCCACTATTCGGTTTTTCATAAATAAAATAACATTAAGAATTAGTTTAAGAATTAGTTCAATGATAAATAATATAACATTCAGAACTTCAATGCCACTATTCGGTTTTTCATAAATATATGCAAACATCTTGCGTTACGCGACGACTTACACATTTCACAATTTTATATATTTATATTCCTACTATTGTCAAAGTCGAACTGAACAGTGAATTTCATATTAAGATGTGAGGAGATGTTAAAACAATTCCCGGTGATAAATAATATAACATTGAGAACTTCAATGCCACTATTCGGTTTTTCATAAATAAAATAACATTAAGAATTAGTTCAATGATAAATAATATAACATTCAGAACTTCAATGCCACTATTCGGTTTTTCATAAATAATATAACATTAAGAATTAGTTCAATGCCAGTTATTTATATATAACGACAAAAGAGAGTTTATTATATCCCTTGCTAATTTTTATACGAAAGCTGAATGGTTTTTGAGGTGTTTCGTAAGTTTATTGGTGGTTGAAATCACGTGTTAATAGGGAAGCACCGGGCAATTTCATTTGGTGAGCAGGGAAATTATATCCTATTATATCCTATCACAGATCATTCACGTCTGATTGTGACAGGTAAATATTATATGAGCTAACAGTGCTAAAAAATATTATAATGTCCTGGATTCTTTCAAGAATGAGTCATACCTAAAAAAAATTCGGTTCTCTTCATTTTCCTTTTCCTGCACGCTACCTCATGGTTTTGTCATATAAGTACCTGCGGTATTTTGCCACAATATCAATCATTCTGTAGTTTTGTCAATCACAGTTAAGGCCTTGTTACTCGCTAGTATGTATTTGAAATCAATTGTGACTTATATTTTAATGAGCTTTGTATTGTAGATGATATTAGTCTTGCAATTAAATTATCTTTGAATATGTATTTTACAGGTTTCAAATCTCAGATTACTTGCAAAAGGAAACTATGGAGAAACATAATGTCGGCAGAACCATTGCGTGTGTCTTTGTAATTATATCTACGTGCGTAATCTCTACGTCCAGCGGATATGATATAGATGTAGAGGATCTGCCAACGCCTGTGGATGGGCTTTCATGGACATTTTACAACGAGACTTGCCCCAACTTGGAGTCCATTGTTAACGCAACACTTGAGACGGTGCTGGACGAGGATATCACTCAGGCTGCAGGCTTGTTGAGACTTCATTTCCATGACTGTTTTGTACAGGTTTGTATATACTTAGCTCCGTGAGAAAAAAGCTGGGTGCCAACGGGCTAGGAGATTGTCGTAACTAGTTACGTGGATCTTTTGTATTATGTTAAAAGTTCGCTTGTATTTATTTTTAATTTTTATTAATTTATAGGCACAGCAATTTAATTTACTGATAAATGTATTTTATTTTTTTATAATTCAAGGTGTTCACTATTTTTATAGGCTAAAATTTTAAAATAAATATACATATATATATATTAATTATAACTATAGGTGTTTAGATATTATCTGAGATTTTGGACTTCATTGAGTGGATCAACAAGATTAACCCGATATATATTAATTACAACTATAGGTGTTTAGATATTATCTGAAATTTTGGACTTCATTGAGTGGATCAACAAGATTAACCCGAGTGTAACAAGTGTACAATCCAGATTAATTTTATGGTCCTTGATATCTTGTTACATGATAAGTGTTTAGATATTATCTAAGATTTTGGACTTCCTTGAGTGGATCAACAAGATTAACCTGAGTGTAACATCATTTCATGGTCGTTGTACCTTGTTATGGTCAAATGCATAGTGATTAAGATTTAAATAAAATTTAGCTAAGTTGTTGTTAAGAAAAGGGGTATGTTTATTAAATAGTATTTATTTTAACGTTTATATTAATTAGTTTAATGTTAATGTTACTTTAATAATTATATTAATTAGTTTAATGTTTAGTCTTTGTTTAACAACTAGTCATCTCCACCAAACTAAGGATTGTGCTAGTTATACTTAAATGCATCTTGATTAAGATTTTTTAAATAAACTTTAGTTAAGTGGTTGTTAAAAAAATGATATTATGTTTATTAAATATATATATATATATATATATATATATATATTATGTTTATATACTGATTAGTTTAATGTTATGTTGGTTTAATGTTTGTATTAATTCTCGGGTCACTTAACTTATGACCTATGGGTGTTTAAGCAAAACCTAGATGAGCTAAAGAAAGTGATTTTCATCTTATTTATTTTTCATTTATTCAATTTTATTATACTTTTTCTTTAAAGATCCTAGTCGATGATGAGCTAAAGAAAGTGATTTTCATCTTATTTATTTTTCATTTATTCAATTTTATTATACTTTTTCTTTAAAGATCCTAGATGATGAGCTAAAGAAAGTGATTTTCATCTGATTTATTTTTCATTTATTTAATTTTATTCTACTTTTTCTTTAAATCTTTAAATTACTTTCTCTTTCTGTTACGGACATTTTTTTTATTATTTTTTATTTTGTTTTAATTTTCTATTTTATGAACCAATATGATTTTTTAATTACTTTTTATATTTGGTAAAATTAATTTAAGTGACTACATCTCTTCCATACTAGCTTATAGAATACTTGATTAGACAAAAGCTAAAAAATAATTACAATTATTTCCATTTCTCTCTAACCCATATTTTAAGTGAATCAGTATTCTCCACATTTTTCTTATTCATCATAGATCCATCTAAACTTAAGATCTACCATGCCTCTAGAGGAAGAGTGCAAAACATGAAGAGAGGTTTGCACCTAGAGAAATCTCTCGATACAAAGTAACAATATTCCAAATTTATATCACTAGATCATGTCAAATTTTTAAATAATTTTAGATTACTTAAGAATATATATATTTTTAAAATTTAGGTTATACTCACATTGTTGTTAGAATTGTTGTTATAATTTAAATTCATGGATAACTTTTTTTTTTTTGTGTAAAGTGTCAATTCCATATTGAGCACTAAAGGACACATCTCCCTCATATTTAACCGTAAACGTAAAAAGTGCCTCTAAACACAATAAAATCCCATATTCATAAATAAAACACCATTTTAGAGTGCATTCTAGTCTTTATTTTGATGACACCATGCTTACAGTGCATTGGTCTTCCTACTTTCTAGTCTTACAAATTATATTTATATTTTTAACAGCATAGTATTACCGACGTAAATATTACTTTACGTTTAAAACCTCCATCATAAGTCAAACCAAGCAATATATTACTGAACTTTCCTATAATGTTAAAACCTATCACTTGAATGAATTACAGTGTATATTTTCACTCATATTTTTGTTACTATTTTCAAGTCTCTGGATCTAACACTCTTCCTCGTATCTGGAAAGGGTTGCGATGCATCCGTCTTGCTTACAGGAACGGGAAGCGAGCAGGACGACCCTCCAAACCTGACACTAAGAGCCCGCGCCTTCGAGATAATCGGCGAAATCAAAGCCGCTGTAGAGGCCAACTGCAGCGGCGTTGTATCGTGCGCGGACATTTTGACTTTGGCTGCTCGTGACTCCGTCGCCAAGGTTGGTAGTACCCTACTTTTGCGCTATTAGAATTTATGGATCTGTTGTATGGGAAAGAAAATTGTAACTGGACTAACAGAAATCTACATTTTGAAGGCTGGAGGCCCAGATTATCCAGTACCACTTGGGCGCAGAGACAGCCTAGAGGCTGCTAATCTAACAGTCGTTCTTAGCAGCTTACCAGCTCCAACTTCAAACCTGACAGTGTTGTTGGCCGCTTTTGAAACCAAGGGATTAAATTCCACAGATCTGGTAGCGCTTTCAGGTCTGATGTTTTTATTTTTTGATCCACTCACACACACATGGCACATGACAAAGTAGAATGCACCTCTTAGCATCTAAATGATAAAACTGTACATGCTATTTCATTGAATATGAAGTACGTACTGGTGTAACAATTTCAATTTTATTAAAAGCAAGAATTAGTTTAACGTCTTCAATTTTTAAATGTAATAATTAGTTTATCACTGATTTAAGTTTTGTAACTGTTTTACTAACTCTAATGGTTTGAGAATGTGTATTTCTTCTTTCATGGTTATGAAGTTTTGTATGGCAGATTATACAAATTGTCTTATATATTAAGTTGATATTATTATTTTTTAACAGACGAGCATGAAATGTTTCAGGTGCGCACACAATTGGTCTCTCTCACTGCAACTCCTTTGATAACCGATTGTATAACCTCACCACAGGAGACACAATTGTGGATCCAACTATGGACGTGAGTTTTGCAAGCACTCTCTATGGAATATGCCCCGTGGTGAATGACACCGTCAACATAACCAACATGGATATCATCACTCCAAACGTTTTCGACAACAATTATTACGTGGACCTCCAAAACAACGAAACGCTCTTCACCTCCGACGTGAGTCTGTACTTTGATTCCACAGATACGGAAGACATCGTGGACAGCTTTGCATCGAACCAGACGGTGTTCTTCACAAACTTCATTCTGGGAATGCTTAAAATGGGGCAGCTCGACGTTCTTACGGGATCCGAGGGAGAGATCCGTAGCAATTGCTCAGTTGCTAATTCGTCTTCTTCATCCTATCAAGAAATGCTCGACTCTCTCGTTGCTCCAGAGGAACGTTCTCCGTCTTCACAGTATAAATAAACTTGAGCTTCTAGACTGGAATAAGAATTATATTCATGGTCTTCCTCAGAATATTTATATGTCTTCATGTTTAAATAAAGTTGTTCTTCGAGTGGTCTCCATCTTCACAGTTTTCAAATAAAAATGAAGTTCACTGTCTTCATATGGAAACTTTATATATTGTAATGTTTAAAGGCCATGTTCATTGTCTTTATATTGAAAATTTTGTACTGCTTTAACTAAAAAATTGGAGTAAAACGATTTCTGCGACTTTCTATAAATTTTGCATATAGCGTTTAAACTTGTTACCTAAATCGTAAGCGCTGTTTTGTACCAGCCATTTGTTTAGATCTAAGGAGATCTTGCAGTTAGAAAACATTTGTAAATTGTGACGTTTTGCAAGCCAGAACATTTTTTTATGTAATAAAATGTATAATAAAACACTTTCCGCGACTTTCTATAAACTGTGTTTATAGCGTAACTTTTAAGCTAAATATGTTTTTAAATGAGAAAACGTAAGCATTGATTGTTTAGATTTAAGGAGATGTTCTTAACAAATGTTTGTAATTTGTGAGGTTTTACAAGCTATCATGGAAATGTTTACGTCAATTCTGCGTTGATACTCATTGATTTGTTAAAGACAAATGGAATTCTATTATGTTTGAAGGGTTTACCAAATTCTTTGTTTGTCTATAACTTTTTAGGCTTTGTTATTTTTTTTTATAGCTTCTTCTCTTCCCTTAGTGATGGATTAACTTATTTATTTATCTTTCTATGATTTTCTATGGATTAACTTATTTATTTATCTTTGCAAGATTTTCTATTCTTTATAGCTTCTTCTCTTCCGAGAGTGATGGACGGAGTTTCCTAGTGATGATGGAGGGAGTGTCCACCCAAAACATTAAATTCCTAAATTCTAATACAATATAATCATCACAAAATTTTTATAAATATTACTCCAAATTATATATTAAAATAATCATATTTCCATTCTCTCTATACATTTTCCTTCTTGCTACTTTTTATAGATATATTTTCTTTCTTCCCATTTTCCTCTTTCCATGTTTAATAATTTTTTTCAATTTAATTTAAATTAATATTTCCATGAGTAATTAATATTTTATTAAATCTCATGTTTTTATTAGTATTATTGAAATTAAAATAAAAAATTTTCTTTCATTATTAAAAATAATGAAGATAGTTACTAAATAGCCATCTATGTAATAGAGTATTTCACTTTCACTTTCCTGGTATTCTAAAGGAATCAAGGAAAGCTAGTCAATACATAGGGGCTCAACAAGAACATCATGTCACTTACAAGAATTGAACCTAGGTGGAGAGGATAACAATCATTCCTCCCAACCACCCAAACTACATCCAATAGACTTTTAAATATAAAAAATATACTTCACTTAATTTTTTAAAGATTAAATAAATAATTTTTTAAAATAAACTCATATTATTTTCAATTCTAATATCAAAACTAAAATTCAAACTAAACATACAATTAAAATATATTTAATGTAGAATAAAACATACATAATTTTAATATATTTTAAATAGATTATCTTATATTTTAAATTAATTAATTTGTATAAAAATAAATTAATTTCTTATTTATATCATTTACAATATAGTTAAATGTATAATAAATTTAGTTTTATTATATTCTAAATAAATTATTTCATTACATTTTTTAATATATTTTAAATAAATTATCTTCTATTTTAAAATATTTAAGTTGTATAATAATAGACCTCTTTTCCATATTTAATATTTTTTTCAATTTAATTTAAATTTATATTTTCATAAATAATTAATATTTTATTAAATTTTAAGGTTTTTATTAGTATAATTAAAATAAAAATAAAAATGTTCTTCATTATTGAAAATAATAAAGATGGTTACTAAATAAGCATCTATGTAATACAGTATTTTAATTTCCCATTTATTAGTTCAATTTTTTAAAAACAAAAATATATATCTCTAAATATATATGACCACTTAAAAATTATTTTAATTTTTTTATAGTTTATTTTAGTAATTTTTATTTTATATATATGTTTTTTAAATTTAGATTATTAAATTTTTGTTAAATTAAATTAGTATAAACTTATTTTAAATTGAATTTTATTATATAATTGAGATCAGTAAAAAATTATATTTCATAGTTTATTTTAGTAATTTTTATTTTATATATACATATATTATTAAATTTTTGTTAAGTTAAATTATATAAATATAAATAATAAAATGTTTTAACAACTATGCTAAATCCTAATATTAAAAGCTAAATCTACATGTTCGAGTTGAGACTAAAATAACTATGCTAAACCCTAATTCTAAAAACTAAACATACAATATTTATGCTTCATTTCCCCATACTGAAAAGAGTGAGATTTGCATCTCCTGAGTATGAACCTCCTTAAAAGGTTCCAAAGTGTCGAATTTAAAAATTCATCCTCAAATTTCCTTTCATCACTAATTAAATTAATATATATCTTTTTTAAATTGAACTTAATTATATAGATTGAAATCAGTTTTTTTAAATATATAAAATTATACATCACTTAATGATTTTAAAATTAAATTTAAATAATTATTTTAAATAAACTTATGTTATTTTCAAATTTTCAATTATGATATAAAAACTAAAATTCAAACTAAACATACACTTAAAATGTATTTAAATGTAGAATAAATTTACTTTTAATATCCTAAATAAATTATTTTATTACATAATTTTAATATATTTTAAATGGATTAATTTGTACAATAGTAAATTACCTTTTTTTTTATTTATATTTTAAATCTATAATAAATTTAGTTTTGATATATTCTAAATAAATGACTTTATTACATATTTTTAATATATTTTAAATAAATTATCTTCTATTTTATTGAATTAACTGGTACAATAATATATTATCTTTTTACATCTATATTAGTGTTGGATAAATGGATACTATTATCTATTTATATAACACCCTCCATCTGTGAGCGATCTCCATCCTCTACCGTAAATATATTAAATATTTACACGATTAAAATATGTGCAGAGGTTAATTCTTTATATATAAGTCTGGTCGTTATTTTTAATCTTGTCTCAGTTAGTAGATTTATATGAAAACAATTGAAAAGTGTATCACTCCACTAAATTCTCAAATAAATAGATTTATATGAAAACAATTGAAAAATGTAACACTCCACCCCATTATGAAATAAATATGTATGCATATCTATACCTATACGTAATGATTTATTTCCAAAAAATTAATAACTAAATAATTAGATTTTGAAATAAATATGAGAATAGACGTAATAATTTATTTCGAAACAATTAATAAATTATATTTTTCATAGTGAGCGTCAGCAGCACATTGAACCAGGTCCTCATTTATCAGCGAATTTTCCTCGCCGGCTGCTCATCTGTACTTATTTTAAGATTTTTTTTCTTGATTCCGCAATCGTGTTCAGCCGGTGTTCCTCAGTGTTTATATTGAGAAAGCTTGTTTTTCTAGTTCTGTTCTCTCGAATGAAAACGCGGCATAAGTCTCAAACAACGATGCAACACTACTATGGGTGTTAAATTCTCGAACCTTTTAGAGATGCATAATTTCAGACTCTGCACCAGACTGACATTTCAGACTCTGGGTAGTGACACAAAACGACTTACAAGGTGACTCACAGAGCCGGCGTAGTTAGATACGCTATCAGCTCATAAATACATATTTTCCAACACTCCCCCTTAATTATGTGTGGATGGAAATTATTAAACAAAAATAAAATTTTACAAAATGTTTGAGAGCTGAAACATGCTATGTGTATAACAAAGTTCACTGCGTAGAACTTGTTACTACCAAACAACTTCGCAGATATTGGAATGGGTCTTTTTCCAATGGTTTGGTAAATATGTCTGCTACCTGATCTTTAGATCTGCAAAATTCTAAACAGATTTATTTGCTGTTTATCAATTCTCTGATAAAATGATACCTTGTGTCAATGTGCTTGCTTCTCTTGTGGAACACGTGATTCTTTGACGTGCGATAGCTGAATTGTTGTCACATTAAATGACTGTGGGTTCTTGCTGGTTCTGCGACAGATCACTTAACATCCTCCACATCCAAATGGCTTGACATGCAGCGCTTGTCGCTGCGACATACTTTGCTTTTGCTGAAGAAAGAGTTATTATGGGTTGTTTCTTGGAAGCCCATGATACAACACATGTTCCTACATGAAATGTATTTCGAGAAGTGTTTTTTCTGTCATCTATGTTGCCTCCATTGCCACTGTCAGTGTATCCAATGAGTTTGAATTTTTCTGAGGTTGAATACAAAATACCAAAGTCTTTTGTTCCACTTACATACCTCATAATTCTTTTACGTGCTTGACAATGAGATTCTTTTGGTGACTCCATGAATCTTGAGATTAAGTTGACTCTATAGTATGATGTCTCGCCTTGTTGCTGTAAGATACATAAGGCTTCCAACACGCCTTTTAAACAGCGTAGGATCTACATTGGATCCATCATCATCCTTGCTCAATTTCAAACCTGTTATTACTGGTGTTGGAGTTGTCTTGCAATTTAACATCTTAAATCTGTTCAAGACATCACTTGCATACTTTGACGAGGATATAAATATGTCTTTTTCAGTCTGTTGGACTTCAACGCCCAAAAAATACTTCATAAGCCCCAAGTTAGTCATTTCAAATTCACTTTCCATGACTGATCTAAATTCCTCTATGCCAAAATTACCAGTAAATATTAAATCATCTACATATAGACAGACAATTAGCTTATTACCTTGCTTTTTGATTTTGTGTACAGCGTCGGCCCACATTCACTTCTGTGAAATCCATTCTGAATGAGGTAAGAGTCAATGCGACTGTACCAAGCTCTAGGAGCTTGCTTCAAACCATAGAGTGCATTCTTCAACTTGTAAACTTCGTGTCCTTTTCATGGAGCTTCGTAGCCTTGTGGTTGCTCCATATATACTTCTTCCTCCAAATAACCATTTAAAAATGCAGACTTAACATCCATTTGGTAAACAGGCCATGTCTTATGAGCTGCGATGGCCAAAACTATTCTGAGAGTGTCCATTCGTGCTACAGGTGCAAAGGTTTCATTGAAGTATATGCCAGGCTATTGTGTGAATCCTCTTGCTACCAATCTTGCCTTGTGCTTCTGCACATTTTCATCGGCATCTTGCTTGGTCTTATAAATCCATTTCATGCTTATCACAGCCTTGTCCTTAGGAACATCAACTAATTTCCATGTTTGATTCTACTCAATGCATTCTATTTCTTTATCCATTGCTTGTTCCCAAACATTATCTTCAACAGCTTCTTCAAATGTTAGAGGATCATTAATTTGAGAAAATAATGCAAAACCTGAGAATGAATTAGGTGTACCCGTCTCATATATCTCGCGCAGAGTTCTTGTTTTTGTTGGAGTTGCTAGTGTCGAACTGCACAAACTGCTTGATGGAGTTTGCTGCGCACTTGGTGTTCTTGTCGGAGTTGCTTGAACTGTGACTTGTTGTAACATCCCTCCAATTTGACCCTAATTATAATTATTACTTTTGTTAATGTAAAGGGTAAATATGTAAATGGCCTGGTGAGGACCTCAAGGCCAAGGCCCCACGAGTGGACCATGAAAACCATTGTTATGTTCGAAAATGTTATTTTCGACTTCAAAGACTAAAGACAGACGCAACTAAGCGGCGAGAATTTAATCCACTAGGGGAATGAGCGAAGCGGCTAGGAAGCCATGATTCCGATACCCATAGTCTCGTGTGTCGACTTAGGACATAGTTGTTCAGATAAAAAGTTCATTCCGATAGGGATTTCTATTCACCGTAAGTACCTAAATAAGACACTATGGCCTAGTCACTTTAATATTAATATGATTAATCCTTAATAAGGGATATTATAATTATAGTAACCTTGGCAAAAGAAATGTCAAAGAGTTATCTATAAAGTCTTGAAATAAGAAACAAAAACCTAAGGTATGAATTGTAAGGTACTATATATGATAGTCACCTTAGGTTAGAGGAGAAAGTATATTAAGAATTATAAATCAAATATCCTATGTATTATATAGATAGATAGGTACAAGAGGGAGAGGCATAGTAAACACACCTTGAGGTTAAAGGCGAGAAAGGTATATTTCACATATTATACACATGTGAACTAAGTATTATCTTATATGAATGTATAAAAGATATAATTAAAGCATGGATTTATAACATATTTTATATCTTTATGTGTTGGTATGTTACTTATTTAGAGATAACACTCATCTACATATATATTACGGAAGGGCCATGGTTTTCTTTTAAAATATTGTGAATAATTAAGTTAATACTTATAGGTATAGAATAGCCAACTAAGGGCAAAAATTGCCTTTTGTTTATTAAAATGGATAATTAACAAACTTTATACTTCAAGCTCCACCTTAAGTATACATGAACTCGAGCTTGGATATGAGAAACGATCTATCAAGAAGAAGCCAAGGTAGACACGTCTTTCCTCTTGTTTCCACTTGGCGATAGTGCTCCACTTACGTGTTGAGTTTAGAGGAGGACGGAGCTCACAAAGAGATCCTTGAACCCTGCGCAAAAACGTGTATATGAAAGGGCCGCGACCAGATGAAAGGGTGTCTCCCTTGGGGTGGGAGGGTAGAAGATCCCTGCGATGAAAAAAAAAAAAAAGGAATTCTCATGGAGAAAGGGGAGTTAGCTCCTGCGATGGGGAGAGGAAGCAAATTGGCATGATAGGAACGGATCTCTGCAACAACGATTTTTGCGAATAGAGCATGTGATCTTTGCAATCAAATTTTGGTAAGAGGTCTCTGTGCATAATGTTGATGTATATGTAACTTTGGAATGTATTTCACCTATGTATATTATACTTCTATAGAGATGTTATTATT
The DNA here is from genome assembly GCA_027924585.1 of Larix kaempferi. Taxonomy (NCBI): domain Eukaryota; kingdom Viridiplantae; phylum Streptophyta; class Pinopsida; order Pinales; family Pinaceae; genus Larix; species Larix kaempferi. The sequence continues at coordinate 8,229,374 of BSBM01000909.1, forward strand.
CCTCTATACGGAAGTGTCGTCATTTGTATTGACAAGTGTCGCAAGTGTCATAACTTGTTGTGATGGGTTATTAGACAACCGAGTGTGGGGTCGGCTTTGATTAGTTTAAGCATGGGTTATAAGACTGAGTTATTCAAGTCGGCCCTGCTAGGTTATTGGGCAGGACAGGTCATGTATAAATAGAAAGCGGGAGATCTCTATTTTCATCATCTCATTATTCACTCCTACATCACTCAGAAAGTGGCTCACTAGTTGAGGAGGAGGAGTAGCTGCTAGTAGAAGACTATCTCTTGTACTTTGGTTGTATCATTGCTCTTTCTATCTCTGAGTAAGTTGTGGGGTTTTTCACCTTTATGGTTTTCCCCAATGAAACTCTGTGTGTCTATTGTCTCATGTGATTGTTTGGTGTGATTGATATGAATTGTTATACTTGATATGTTGTACATGTTATTCTCTCAGTAAAGATCCTAGAGTATGTTGAATTAATGCTAAAAAATTAACATTGTTTCAGAGCTAACATGAGAAGAAGACACTTTGCACTTGTGGAAACTAGGGTTTCTTGTTTATTGGATTTCTCTCGACAGATCTTGAAAGGCAGTAGGGTATTTTGACTCTCCTCAGCAAAGCACATCTTTCTGTCCAATCAGAATTCAATTCTGGGCACTTTCATTTTTGGCCCTAAAAATTAGGGTTTCCACAAAAATATGAATTTCTAGGACATAGCTGGAAGCTCCATGGAAAAATCGAAGTTTAGAGCTTTGGATCAAGATTTTTGGTTGGGAGAAGCTCCGGGAAACTCAAACCCTAATTCAGGGTCCTCCCTAGTGAATCTAGAAGATTGAAAAGCATTTCTGGAGGGTGAAACTTTGCAGATTTCAAATTCTGAATATACCAGTCTGATCAGCTCATCAAAATGCATCTTTCTATCCTTTCAGGAGTTTGAAATTCACATTTTGAATTTTTAGAGTTTCTATGACAAACCCTAATCCATCACGAGATCCAGATTTTCCCGTTTAGTTTCAAATAGGAATGAAGTTCATTGTCTTCATATGGAAACTTTATATATTGTAATGTTTAAAAGACTTTATATTGAAAACTGAGTAAAACACTTTCTGCGGCTTTCTATAAATTCTGCATATAGTGTATAAACTTGCTAGCTAAATAGTAAGCGCTGTTTTGTACCATCCGTTACTTTAGATCTAAGGAAACCTTGTTATCAAACATTTGAAATTGTGATGTTTTGCAACGCAGAACATTTTTTTCTTTTTATAAAAAAATATATAATAAAACACTTTCTGCGACTTTCAATAAACTGTGTTTATTGCGTAACTTTTAAGCTCAATCTGTTTTTTTAATGAGAAAAATCTAAGCATTGATTTGTAATTTAAGGAGATCTTGTTGACAAATGTTTGTAATTTGTGAGGTTTTACCAGCTTTCATGGAAATGATTACGTAAGTCTGCGTTGATACTCGTCGATTTTGTTCCCTATCAACTATCAAAAGATTATTATCCGCATCAAATATAGCGGATGGATAACGCATAGTGGTTGTTAGAGTTCAACAAATCTTTTTTGCTCGTTGTTGAAGTTCTTAACAAGTTAAATGAAGTTATTATCTACATTCAAACTAGCTTTACCTTAAACCCAAACGACCTCCATAACTCTCCAACCCCAGCTTTTATATCTCTATGTTATCGCTGAATATCGCTAATAAAAAAAATATTAAAATTATTTTTAAATTTCATAAAATTATTAAATAATTATTAAGAAGTATTAAAGGTAAATGGAACTCAATTTTCTTTAAAAAAGTTTATCAAATTCCTTATCGAATCTATTTATTTATCTAATAACTGTTTACATTTTCTGTTCTTTATAACATCTTCTCTTCTCTAATGATGGATGGAGTGCACCCAAAACATTGAATTCCAAAATTTTAACACAATGCAATCATCACAAAGCTTTATGAATATGGCCACAAATTATATATAAAAATATTCATATTTCCATTTCTGCTTTATACATTCTCCTTAATTTTTCTCCATACATTTTCTTTTTTCCATTTTCCTCTTTTCCATATTTAATCTTTTTTTTCAATTTAATTTAAATTATTATTTTTATTATTATTATTTATGTAAGCAATTAATATTTTATTAAGTTTAAAGGTTTTTATTATTATTATTGTTAAATTAAAATGAAAATGTTCTTCCTTATTGAAAATAATAAAGTTGATTACTAAATAGCCATCTATGTAATACACTATTTTAATTTCCAATTTATTAGTTTTCAGTTTTTGAAAAACAAAAACATATAAGCCTAAATATATATCACCACTTAAAAATTATCTTTATATTTTTTATAATTGATTTTAATAATGTTTATTTTAGATATATATATATTTTTAATTTAGATTATTAAATTTTTATTAAGTTAAATTAGTATAAATTTATTTTAAATTAAAATTTATTAAATATAGATTGGAATCAAAATTTTTAAAATATAAAAAATTATACTTCACTTAAGATTTTAAAGATTAAATAAATCTAAATTTTAAATAAACGTATGTTATTTTAAATTTTCAATTATAATATAAAAATAAAATTCAAACTAAACATATTATTCAAATATATTTAAATGTAAAATAAATTTACTTTTAATATTCTAAATAAATTATTTTATTACATAATTTTAATATATTTTAAATAAATTATCTTATATTTTAAATAGATTAACTTGTACAATAATAAATTACCTTTTTAAATTTATATTATTTAAAATAGATTTTAATGTAAAATAAATTTAATTTTAATATATTCTAAATAAATTACTCTATTACATTTTAATATATATTAAATAAATTATCTTATATTTTGAAAAATTAACTTGTACACTAATAGATTACCTTTTTACATCTATATTAGTGTTGGATAAATGGATACTATTATCTTTTTATATAACACCCTCCATCAAATTGTGAGGTGGATGGTTATATCTATGAGCGATCTCCATCATCTACCGTAAATATATTAAATATTTACACAATTAAAATATGCGCATAGGTCAATTCTTTAGATCTGAACTCTAGTCATTTTGTTTAATCTCGTCCCAGTTATTAGATTTATATGAAAACAATTGAAAAATGTAACACTCCACCCCAATTATGAAATAAATATGTATGCATACCTATACCTATACGTAATGATTTATTTCCAAAAATATTAATAACTAAAGAATTAGATTTTGAAATAAATATGCGAATAGACGTAATAATTTATTTCGAAACAATTAATAAATAAATAGTTAATTCATAGTGAGCGTAGCCAGCACATTGAACCAGGGTCTCATTTACCAGCGATTTTTGTAGGATTCCGCAATCCTCTCCGGCTGCCCATCTGTGTTTATTTTAAGATTTTTTTCTTGATTCCGCAATCCCGTTCAGCGGCTGTTCCTCGGTGTTTATATTGAGAACGCTTGTTTTTATAGTTCTCTTTTCTCGAATGAATAAGTCTCAAACAACGATGCAACCCTACTATGGGTGTTATATTCTCGAACCTTTTAGAGATGCATAATTTAACGCAATGTGTTTAAAAGTGTGTAAATAAGAATGACCCCTGTGAAACCATAGTATGGGATGTTTTCAGTTAAAAATTATTTAATATTGTATACATTATTTAATAATATATGTATATTCAATTTTATATTTTATATAAAAGTTAAAAAAAAATTAATATAAATCTATTCTTAGTTCTTTTGAGTTATAAAGTTGTTGAATTCTTATGTAAACCATATTCTTAATATAAAAATAAATTTTAGAATAATAAATTGGAAACCACCCAATGATCTACACCAGTTCATATCCTCATATCTAACTAATCATAAAACAAAGGATACCACACACAGAGAGGGAAGATGCAAATACATCAATATTAGGATTTGTACGCAAAACACTACTTCTATGTTGGTAGAGCTTTAACTCCATGTTGTTAGTATGAATGTTGACATATCAACAGTTTGAATATGGAGCTTTGAGATTAATGGGCTTCTTTTGGTCAGGGAAACTTGAGAAAAAAGGTTTTTCCTAGGTAAGTTGGAAGGAAATCTCTCTCCCTAAAGACATGGGGGGTTGGGAGTAAAACAGTTGATCCCTTTCTCAACAGCTCTTGCAGCCAAAAGTATCTCGCGTTTAATTGAAGGTAAAGGCTTCTGGGCACAGGTGGTCCTACATAAATACATTAATCCTGCTTCCCTTGAAACATGGCTAAAAAATCCTACTAAAAACACCAATAATGCTTCTGGCATCTGGAGGGTAGCCATAAAATCATTCCCCTTAATTGGAAATGGGCTCTCATGGAAGGTAGTTCTTGGTCTGAAAGTAAGGCTAGGAGTAGACCCCTGGATAGGAAGTGGAAATGCTCATCTGATTCCACTCGGGATTATAAAAACGATCTATTCTGAAGGTTACATAGTACTAAACCAAATAAGAAGTGCAACTGGACACTAGATCACGGCAGAACAACTGAACTTCGAAGGGGAGGATAAAATTTGTTTGGAGGATTACATTGGGAACCTTTCTGAAAATCACATAAAAATCCTTGACTGCTACGATAAATTAGTTTGGTCTCCTATAGCTAATGGTATTTATACACCAAAGACCGGATATATGAGACACTTCTGAAGGTGTTGCCTTTGCAAAATTAATGAAGAAACAAATGAGCACATGGAAATACATTGCAGTTATACCAAGAAGATTTGGAACGAAATTGAGAAAGAGATAGGCATTTCTAATATATGGTAGGGAGATTCTGTGGAGGCCTGCTTCAATAATTGGTGCCATAACAATGCAGTAAGTGATTACCGAGCACTACTTGCAGTGGTAAATTGGCATATATGGAGGATAAGAAATGCAACAATTTTCGAAAATGAACAATTCCACTATTCCTATTGCACTCTATAGAGTTTGAGTATGATTAAGTTGTTTCCTAAACAAAATCATATCACGAAGAAGAGAAAGGTCATAGAAATGGAAGCACCTCATTAGCCAAGAGATTTTTTGATAGAGCGGCTCAAATAAGTAGGGAAAAGTTATGCGGAGCAGGAGGAAATTTGCAATTTTCTCAAGAGCACCAAGTTAGCTTCAGGGCTAGAATAGGATCTGGAACTAATAATTATTTCGAATTAATGGATTTATGGTTCACCATGAGATTGGATAAAGAGAATGGAACAAAAAAAGTGATTATCTATGAAGACTCTCAACTAACTATCAAGTGGATGAAGGGGGAGGCAAACTGTCAGAGCCTTCTAATGGAAAATTTGTTGGAGGAAGCACAAAGAATTAGAGCATATTTTGAAGAAGTCTCCTTCAAACACATCTACAGGGAACACAATATAGAAGCAAACAAGTTGTCTCGGTTAGGATTAACTATGCCAAAAGGTGTATGGAACCTACTGCAAAACAATGGACAGATAGTCACACAATATTAGAACAGATTGGGGTTCAATGCATGCAAATACAAGTATATTTTTTTTTTGTTCTGTTGTATAAAAATTCTGCAAGGCTATGATGTAAAGCTTGGGAAAGTTGGCTTAAGGGCTATTTGTTTTGAATGATGGAGCAAAATGTTGTAAAGCATGAATAGAAGCTTACAGGGTTGTACATTATGTTAAAGTGTTGCTATGGAAGGTTAGACTAGATGGATGCCTAAATCTCGAAATGATGAAAAGCATCTGAGAAATTTAATATTCTACTATAATATTACGAGTTTTTTTTCAAAGTAAAAAAAAAAAAAAATACTCTCATAGACATTATATTTTGAATATGGGCCTTTGAGATTAAATACACTCACACACACATTATAAAGAAGTAGGTTAATGGCTTGCATGATTTTATATTTTATAATAGAAATAGACCTTAGTTGTTTCTACTAATACATTAATAATAAAAATACTAAACATATTGATTACAAGCATGCATTTCTCTTCATTGTTTTTGTAATAATTTCAACTGTAACAAATATTGTTAATCTAGGTACTTATTGCACAACACTAGTTCAAACACCTTCCCCACACAAAGATGGTATCCACATTCATTGCAATAGAAGCGTGTGAGTGCTAAATTTTAACAACGTGCATGCGGTATTAAAAACATGTGCACATGTTCCTAGTTTGGCATTTTTCGAACCTTCATGCAAGCAACCACATGCATAAATAAACACGCCTTCATGCAAGCAACCACATGCATAAAGAAACACACACGTCTTATTAACACATGCATGTAGTACCCCAAATCCAAGTTTCTTTTTATGTAATAAGGATAAGTTATTATCCAATAAAAGTAGGAAAAAACTTAACAAATGTGTGTTGACAATTGTGATTAATTATTACTATGAAATTATGTGCTCAAAGGCTAAGCAATAGTTTTGATACTATCAGGATTTCATTAGAGGAGGACGAGGTGAATTAAAAATAATAATATATAAGAATAATAATAAATAGTGAAAATAATTAAGAAGATACCACAAATTAAAATGGGTAAACTAATTCAACCTAACTTATTATAACACAATCAAGAAAGCAATAATACAAAAGACAAAAAGAAAATCCCAATTGGGTTCAGATGGAAGACACAGAATAATGAATAATGAATTTTCACAAGTTTGTGAAAGTGCAGTAGAAGTATGTTTCAATCCAATACATGGTACTGAGAGGTATGGAATATCATAAATGTGCCAGTGTCTAAACACTAAGAGGTACTTGTATAGTACCGACTAACTGTAGGCGAGGTATAGTTAGAACAAGTCTTCATGGATCTAAACTCACGACTAGTTGTATAATTAAACCTGTAAGTGAAGAAGCCATAAATTCTTATAAAAGAAAAAAAAAGGAGTTTCCCAGCCTCCTCTAGTGGAATCCTGTTTGGCTCGGGGATGTTCTAGCAAGGCACAAGAAACTGTTCCTATGGACTGTGGTGGGGTTGTTCGTTGCTAAGTGTTTGGGTGCAGATGTTCCTGGGTCGTATGAAAGAAACAGATAAGTATTGAAAAGTTTATTGTTGGTTTTTATTTAAGAATTTGTATATATAACTAAGCAGAGATTTTAATCTTCCTATACATGGTATAAGTTAGATTGTTTATTGATAAATTAGCTGGTAAATTATGAAAATAAAAATTAATATGGAGTACTCTTTCTTTCGGTTTTCTTTCTGTTATAAACAGTTAAATGATGTTTACAATTTCATATGACATTTTGTGTAAAAGTTTGAAACCCTAAGATGAATTTTGAATTGCATGAGCATAGATGTATATGATGTTATTTTATTTAAGTATCTATAGTCATAGGGTTTCAAGGATGAGAAATCCTCGAGTGGGTCAAATCGATAAAAATTATATCTGTAGTAAAGTAAATAAATGTAAGTAATGAATTTCATAAGAGTACTATGTTAAGACCCTAAATAGGGGAAATTCTGAGAGGAACTGTAAACAAACACTAATCGAGTGGTTTGTTATAATTTATTATATCTATAAAAGAACAGAAATCATTTGATATGATTTGTCTTTTTAAAAAAGGGAAAAACATAGGTTTATGGAATGATGAATTTCTGTAGATGAGAATCCTCAAATAAGAGGAATTCCAAAAGTATTATTTTCAAAATAACCAATAAATTAAAACAGGAATTCTTCAGTCAAAAACATAAAACAGGACAAATTGTTCAGTTAAACGCAAAAGGGACTGGTTGATTTCATTAGCATATCTTACTCGACAAAAGGAAACTACATATAGAATCAAAAACTATTTCAATGCAATATCAAGGAACAGTTAAGAGCTTAATACAAATCAAAAGAAACAACCCAGGTCCTTTCTAGGATCGACATTGGTATATGAAAAGAAAAACAACAACGTCGTGCCTACAAGAAAGAGCTTTTCATCTAAACTTCAATCCTTGAGGGAAATACAAAACCTACAATTTAATTGTTCGACCCAATTCGTTCAAAGAAGGAAGGAGATTTACAAAGACAAAATTTAGGGTTTTAAAAACCTTGTGCAAGCTTTGAAATACAAATTAACACCAAGATATCATGAATGGGATGTTAATCCTGGAAGTATCAAGAAAAATAGCTCTGACCATATCTGTTAAGAGTTGCAATCTCAATGGTCCTAAGTTGGTTAGTTAGTTGAGTCAATGGTCCTAAGTTAGTTGAGTTAGTTGTTGACTAGGTCATTAGTCGACCCATGGTATACATTGTCCCATAGTATTAGCGAGTGGTTTTGGTGTTATGAGAAACTATATATATCTGTGCTTAATAATGAGAAGGAAATCAATATGCCCTTTGTGTTTCTGCTCTTTATGTTCTGTGTATTGCAAACTTTATCATGGTATCAGAGCGTATGGCCTGATCCATACATGTTGTTGTTGGGTAAGCCTTTCACATAGTGGAAATCACACACGTGTAGATCAGCTCTGATCATGCTGTCAGAGCTGACGGCCTGATCCTTCGATCTTTCTTTTTGGGTAAGCCTTTTTAGAAGTTGGAGAGGATTCACTTCTTTGTGTTCCTCATCTCCTTGTTCTTCATCTCCCTCATCTTTTGTTTCAATGACAGCTACATCATCATTAACTGTTGCATCTTGTGCATAGTGTGCATCCTTCACTACTTCCTCAAAAACTATGGGCTTACAGGGAAACAAAGCATACTCATACTGCTCATCAATAATTGGAGTCTTCTCATATAGCTCCCTCAAACTTCTGGTTTTTTGGTTCTGTGATGAACTCTCTGCTGGTGCAATTTCTATGTTGCTATCAACTGTCTCTTTCTCTGAGAGACTATCACTCACATATCTTGGGATTCAACATTGACAAGTTTGTTTTCACTGTCATTAGCAAACAAAGCTAGATCAACAAGCTTTGCTGAGTTATTTGATCATTGGCTGCCTCATAAACACAATCTTCTTGGCTGTCTTCCAGTTCACTGTGGGATTCCTCGTGCTTTGCATGGCTTGCAAATTCAACTGGTTCCTCTTCACTAAACTCTGCTTCATCTTCTTCTATAGGTTCCACTTCACTGAACTCTGATCTCAATATATCCAATGCTTCTTTGGGAGTATAAGTGTCTGAAATGTAGTGAAAGATGGAATAATCTATACCATTTCATATGATACTTAAGGAAACAACTTGCCTTCTTTCCTTTAGATACTCTGTCAAATTCTCAAATACAGCTAGATCTGAAGTCTGAAGGATCGAAGAAGAAATGACCAAGAAGATCGAATCTTCAAAATGGTGCTAGAAAAAAAAAATTGGTAGAAAAAACCCCTGAAGGGAGGATGTCGCACCCTGCCTAAAGGAATAGTGTGACATCTCACCCTGCCTGAAGGAAAACTACGACGATGTCGCACCTTGCTTGAAGACAAACTATGACAATGTCGCACCTTGGCCGAGGACAACTTGCGATGATCATCGCAAGCCTTTGTTCGAAGAAAAATCACAACGGTCAACCTTGGACTTATAGGATTCTGTCCATCGCACCCCATCATCGCACTGTGTCAGTTAGTAGACTGCGACGGTCAGTTTTAACTATTGTCATAATCCATGGCAAGCCTGAACATGAAGCCGATCTCAGATCCAATGCTGAACAACCAGATCTCGGGGCAGATCTAGTTTTTAAAGAGAAATATTGCTGACGCTGAGCCAAAATATTGGACAACGTTCCAACTTTGATTCTTGAAGATCGAGTCTAGCAGAGGTTGATCCGAGAGAAAACTGTCTTGAAAAGGGTGGAGAAGATCTATATTTTCTATCCAGTTTCCAAGGATCTGAAGTCTGAAGGATAGAAGAAGAAATGACGAAGAAGATCAAATATTGAAAATGGTGCTAGAAGAGCTACCAAAAGAAATCAAAGAGGTAAGAAATTTGTTAATCTCAATAGGTTCATGGAAAACCTTTGATGTAGACAATTATGCATTATGGTCATTAAAAATTAGGGATCTATTAAGGTCACAAGATCTGTGGCATTTTGTAGCTGAGAATGAACCTATAGATCTAGCTGTATTTGAGAATTTGACAGAGTATCAAAAGGAAAAAAGGCAAGTTGTTTCCTTAAGTATCATACAAAATGTTATACATTATTCCATCTTTCACTACATTTCAGACGCTTGTACTCCCAAAGAAGCATTGGATATATTAAGATCAGAGTTCAGTGAAGTGGAACCTGTAGAAGAAGACGAAGCAGAGTTTAGTGAAGAGGAACCAGCTGAATTTGCAAGCCATGCAAAGCAGAAGGAATCCCACAATGAAGTGGAAGACAGCCAAGAAGACTGTGTTTATGATGCAGCCAATGATCAAGTAAGCTCAGCAAAGCTTATTGATCTAGCTTTATTTGCTAATGACAGTGAAAACAAACCTGTCAATGTTGAATCCCTAGTGATGTGAGTGATAGTCTCTCAGAGAAAGAGACAGTTGATAGCAGCATAGAAGTTGCACCAGCAGAGAGTTCTTCACAGAACCAGAAAACCAAAAGTTTGAGGGAGCTATATGAGCAAACTCCCATTATTGATGAGCAGTATGAGTATGCTTTGTTTCCCGGTAAGCCCACAGTTTTTAAGGAAGCAGTGAGGGATGCACATTGTGCACAAGATGCAACAGTTAATGATGATGTAGTTGTCATTGAAACACAAGATGAGGGAGATGAAGAACAAGGAGATGAGGAAAACAAAGAAGTGAATGCTCTCCAAGAAGAGCTGAAACTCAGTGAAACAAAAGAAGAGGAAGATATGAATGCTCTCCAAGAAGATATGAGATATATTAATATTTTTTTCTGACAAAAATTCTGAGTGTGCAGGTAAAATGGACAGCAACATATAGTATGTTGAAATAGAAGAAGAAGAAGAAGACTTGCACTATGTTCCAGAACCAATGAAAAGCAATAACACCATTTATTGTGTAGAAGACAAAGAAGATGCTGAAGAAAACCTACTTAACATCAAGTTCAAGAAGACAAAGAAGAAGTAGTCCAAGTACACATCAAGGAAGAAAGTAAAGCTTAAGTTTATTTGAATGAAATGTATGCCTAGTTGAGACATAGACCAATAGGCACAACACTTAGACATTGATAGTGCTAACCACACCATCCCACTTGAGATTAAGGGGGTGTGTTAAGAGTTGTAATCTCAATGGTCCTAAGTTGGTTAGTTAGTTGAGTTAGTTGTTGACTAGGTCATTAGTTGACCCATGGTATACATTGGCCCATAGTATTGTTGATGTATATGTAACTTCGGAATGTATTTCATATATATATATATATATATATATATATATTGTACCCTTATAAGAGATGTGTTATTCCTCTATAAGGAATTGTCGTCATTTGTATTGACAAGTGTCGCAAGTAGATTAACTTGCCGATGGGTTATTAGACTACTTGATGTGGGTGTCGGCTCAGAATATATTTAACTGGGGTTATTAGGCTGAGTTAGACAAGTCAGCCCCATAAGTATTTAGGCAGGTCAAGACAAGTATAAATAGAGAGTCGGGATTCTCTATTTTGATCATCTCAGAACTCACTCTTCTCTCACTCAGAAAGTGGCACACATTGGAGGAGGAGGAGGATCAGCTACATAGTAGGAGACTATCTATTGTATTTTGGTTGAGCCATTGCTCTTATCTCTGAGGAAGTTGTGGGGTTTTTCACCTTAGGGTTTTCCCCACGGAAAAATATGTGTGTCCATTGTCTCATGCTTTTGATTCTTGTGATGCTTGACATGCTTGATATATTTGTTATGCATTGATATACTGTACATGTTATTCTCTCAGTGAAGATCCTATAGCATATTGAATTAATGCTTAAAATCTAACATGGTATCAGAGCTAACCTGAGAAGGAGACACTATGCAGTTGTGGAAGCTAGGGCTTCTTGTTTTTGGGTTTCTCTCCACAAATTTTGGAAAAGTAATATGATGGATTGACTCTCCTCAACAAGGTGAATCTTTCTGTCCAATCAGAATTCAATTTTGAGCACTTTCAGTTTTGGCCCTAAAAATTAGGGTTTCCTCAAAAATAGGAATTTCTGAAATATGAAGACACAACTGGAAGTTCCTTGGAAAAATCGAAGTTTAGAGCTTTGGATCGAGATTTTTGGCTGGGTAGATCTCCGGGAAACTCAAGGTTCTCCTTAGTGAATGTAGGAAGACTAAAAGACATTTCTGAAGGGTGAAACTTCGAAGATCTAAATTTCTGAATATACCAGGATGATCAGTTCATCAAGGTGCATCTTTCTATCCTTTCAGAAAGTTGAAATTCAAAGTTTTAAATTTTAGGTTTTCTCTAACAAACCCTAATCCAACACCATATCCAGGTTTCAGCAACAAGTGGTAAGACCTAAATCTTTTCTATTTCCATTTGAAGTACTATTTAAAGATGTCTCACCACACCAAGCTTGAAGGATCTAATAACTTCCGAGCATGGAAGTATAGGATTGGGTTAATCCTTGAAGAAAATGAGTTGGATACTTATATAAGTGAAGAGGTCCCTATCCCAGAGTGAGAAGAGGGTAAAGCTCTTCACAAGAGGAATTTGGTTAAGGAAAAGAGGATCATTGCTGATTCTATTAAAGATCATCTCATTCCCCATGTGTCATCCCTAAAGTCACCAAAAGAGATGTTTGATTCCTTGACCAAATTATTTCAGGGCAAGAACATAAATCGGAAGATGACCCTGAGGAATCAATTGAAGAATATCAAGATCCAGAATGCAGAGACTATGCAGTCATATTTCTCAAGGGTCTCCCAGATAAAAGAACAACTTGAAGCTATGGGTGAAGTTGTAGAAAATGGAGAAGTGGTGATGACCACTCTTAATGGCCTCCCTAGGTCATGGGATTCCTTCATCCAAGGAATTTGTGCTAGAAAGAAACTTATCTCTTTCAGTAAACTATGGGAAGAATGCTCACATGAAGAAGCTCGAATTGTATCCAGAGAAGAGAAGATGGGGAGTGAATACCAAGCACTCACAACTCACTCCAAAATACATGGTGACAAGAAAGCTCACCATCATGGCAAGAAAGGAAAATATCATAATCATAGAGGTAGTCCCAGAAATCGAAGGGACATGTCCCATGTCCATTTCTATACATGTGATGATAATGGACACTATGCCAGAGATTTCCCTAAGAATAAGAAAGAGGGTACTCACAAGAATAAGAACTTCAAAAGAAGACATCATGCTCATGCTGCAGAGGATGATGAACCTCCCAGGAAGAGGGCTAGAGAAGATAGTGAAGATTCTTCAAGTGATGAAGAATATGTTTTGATGTATGCTCTCAACGAAACCATTACTCATGGAAGTAATGATTGGCTCATAGATAGTGGGGATTCCAAACATATGATAGGATTCAAAGAATCGTTTGTGAATCTATCTGAACATGATTCACCTCATAAGGTGAAACTTGGGGATGACTACCAGTATCCCATAAAAGGGAGTGGTGAAGCCTCCTATAAACTAGACTCTGGAAAGTCTATGAAGATGAAAGATGTACTCTTTGTTCCGGGTCTCAAGAAGAATCTACTCTCAATATCTGCATTGGATGCAAAAGGTATGAGGGTTGCATTTGCAGATGGCCAAGTCCTAATGTGGCCAAAAGGTAAAACTATTGATGATGCAATAGTGATTGGAGAGCAAGAGGGAGGATTGTACAAATTAAAGGGACAACCTGAACATTCTATGAAGACAAAGATTCATCCATAGTCATGAATCACATAGAGGTATGTATAATTTGTTTTTGAAAAGGTTAACTAATGACTTATGCAGGTCATTGAAGAGAACAAGAACACATTGCTAGACATAACTAGAAAATATGATGACCATGTATGTTTTTTTGTTTATATATCGTATATTTTTGTATGATTGATAATGATTACTCTTGAAGTTACAAGTTTGAGTAATCTAGGGCTTATGCATATTATGTTTCTTACCTTAATTGATGATATGACTAACTAGAAGAGTCATAGGTTTGAGTAATCACGGGTTTAGGTATATTATGTTTATGACTAACCATAAGAATGCTTATTATTTCTGTTTGAAATGATCCTAACTATACATGCTTGAGATTATTGTGTTTTGATAATATTAAGATTATACTAATGAATGTTTGATTATGTATGAGACCTTGAGGATAACACAATGATGATACTAATAAGCATGCATAGGGATCGAGAATGAATATAAGTTCAAGAACAACTAATCCAGGAAGCAAAGATCAAGAGGGAGCACACTCCAGTGGTTTCTGCAAGGATGCAGATATTTAGAGGGAGTCCACCCAACAAACAAAGAAAGATAAGTATTTTAATTGTCATTTCTTGCATATTTGTTTGTTTAAATAATATTGTTTGATGATGTATATGCTTATGTTCCTAGATTTAGGATGTGTATTATGCATATTAGAATTATTGCATTATTTAACAGCTTACTACTAATATGCATTTGATGGGTAAGTAGGCCTGTGGCACTGTACAACATTCCATTGCTACATATCTAGAATGAAACCTCTTTGCTGACATGTTGGGAGCTATGCAAAATCTTAACAATGTTCTGGTAGAGACTAGAAGGCATCTAGAAAGTTATGGAACATGGATAAATGTTGTATTGAAGCATTGGCTAATAATTGCATGACTATATGACATATTTCTTTATGTACAAGAATTTGTTCTGAAAACTATGAGATGTTTCTAATCATGCAATTTAACTTGTCTTGTAGGAAAGATCGTATACCATCACCTACAAAAGAAGGACTACAACATTTGTTCCAACAACAAAGCTATCTATTGAAGATATTGAAGAACATGAAGTTCCCAGCGTCCGGGATGCAGTATTGGAAGAATGCCATGATCCGTCGATCATGAATAATGATGTGGTCCCAAGACCAGATGGGAAGTCTGTATGGTTTAAAACAGGAACCCAGGATCTAGTATGGAAGGATAGATGGCTTCCTATCCATTTTGGGATTTACCAAGAGTAAAGTGGATTCCAACCTTTACTACAAGGATGAGGAGGGTAATCTAGTGATACTACTATTGTATGTGGATGTCCTGCTTCTGACAGGTGAGGATAGACTTATTGCCGACACCAAGAGGAAGCTAGCTGCCGAGTTCAAGATGAAGGGCTTGGGTATGATGCACTACTTTCTTGGTATGGAGGTGTGGCAGAGTGCAGATGGAATCTTCCTTGGACAAGGGAACTATGCAGTAAAGATTATGAAGAGTTTTGGGATGATGGACTATAAGGCCATAGCCACACCTATGGCATCGAACTTGAAGCTTATGTGTGATGGTTCTTCTGAGCCGGTTGATGCTACGATGTATCGTCAGATGATTGGGTCCTTGATGTACCTGACGAATACAAGGCCATACATTTTATTTGCGGTGAACACCTTGAGCCAGTATCTGACAGATACGAGACATGTTCACTTGATAGCTGCAAAGCATGTTCTGAGGTACCTGAAGGGTACAGTGGATTATGGGCTCAAGTATGAGGTGAATCGAAAGTTTAACCTGGAGGGTTATGTTGATTCGGATTGGGTAGGTAGTGCTATTGATCGGAAGAGCACTTCGGGGTGCTGCTTCAGTATGGGATCAGGTGTGATCTCTTGGTTTAGCAGGAAGCAGTCTTGTGTGGAACTGAGTACAGCTCAAGCAGAGTATGTCGCAGCTTGTTCAGCTAGTTGTAAGGCAGTATGGCTTAGGAAGCTACTATTTGATTTGTTTGATCTCCAATTGAGTGCTACTTGTATATATTGTGACAACCAGAGTTGTGTGAAGTTATGAGAGAACCTAGTGTTCCATGATAGGTCAAAGCACATTGAGATCAAGTTCCACTATATCAAGGATATGGTGCAGAGGGGAGTTGTGAAGCTCCTGTATGTTGCGACAGACAAGCAGATAGCCGATGTGTTGACCAAGCCGCTTGCCATAGTGAAGTTTGAATACTTCAGAGGGAGACTTGGTGTACTTCAGATCGAGATTCCTTCCAGAGGAAAGTGATGAAGTCCGGAGACACAAATGCACACTAGGCCATTCTTGCATGGTGGCAGGTTAGTCCTCCCATGGCAGGATGTAAGGGCTGAGCCATTCTTGCATGGTGGTAGGTTAGTCCTCCCATGGAAGGATGTAAGGGCTGAGCCATTCTTAGATGGTGGTAGGTTGGTCCTCCCATGGTAAGATGTAAGGGCTGGGCCATTCTCACATGGTGGCAGATTAGTCCTCCCATGGTGAGATGTAAGTGCTGGGCCATTCTCACATAGTGGCAGGTTAGTCCTCCTATGGTGAGATATAAGTGTTGAAGCCTTTCCGACATGATAGTAGGTTGGTCCTCTCATGGTCGTTGATGTAAGTGCTGGGCCATTCTCACATAGTGGTAGGTTAGTCCTCCTATGGTGAGATATAAGTGTTGAAGCCTTTCCAACATGGTGGTAGGTTGGTCCTCCCATGGTCGTTAATGTAAATTCTGGGCCTTTCCGACATGGTGGTAGGTTGGTCCTCCCATGTTCGTTGATGTAAGTGATGTTATCCTTTCCCAGATGGTAGTAGATTGGTCCTCCCATGCTGGTGAGTGTAAGTGCTATGAGACTTTCACATGGTGGCAGGTTAGTCCTCCCATGGTGAGTGTAAGTGCTGTGTGTGTGCATTTGGGTTGTGCTTCATGGACTTTGTGGTGATCTGAAGACATTGATGTGATAGTTTGGTACATAGGTTTTGCAGAGGCATATAATCAGTCTTGAGATGCTCTTGCAGGTTTTGCCGAGGCAGTGTAATCAGTCCTGAGGTGTACCTACTTGATGGCTTGCTCACAGATGATGATGATGATCAAGTTGATCATGTGATGATATACATCAATTGGATGTATGGTGAAGTATCAGTTTGATACTCTGTGGTCATGGACAGGTTGTGCAGTGGCATGTAAAAGATCCTGATAGATTCGAGAGGTTGAGCTGTGTGCTCGTAAAAGGCCTGGGATGCTCTTGCGAGGTTTTGCAGACACACATGATGAGTCCTGAGGATTCCACTGTATGACCAATGATGATGAAGACCTACAGGTGGTGGGCCTACAACCAGTATGAAAAGGGACTAGCTCTGTAGAACTTCCTATGACGAGTAGATTCAGAGATTGGACGAGATAGCAGCAGTTGTGACGATGACGATGATTCGATGACGATGATCCAAAGAAAAAGACTTGTGCCCGATGATCTGTGTCAAGAAATACCTTCATAGTTAAGAGGGAGTGTTTATGTATATGTAACTTCAGAATGTATTTCATATATATATTTATTGTACCCTTATAAGAGATGTGTTATTCCTCTATAAGGAAGTGTCATCATTTGTATTGACAAGTGTTGCAAGTAGATTTACTTGCCGATGGGTTATTAGACTACCTGATGTGGGTGTCGGCCTGAAATATATGTAACCGGGGTTATTAGGCTGAGTTAGACAAGTCGGCCCCATAAGTATAAATAGAGAGTCGGGATTCTCTATTTCGATCATCTCAGAACTCACTCTTCTCTCACTCAGAGAGTGGCGCACATTGGAGGAGGAGTATCAGCTGCATAGTAGGAGACTATCTATTGTACTTTGGTTGTACTTTGGTTGAGCCATTGCTCTATCTATCTCTGAGGAAGTTGTGGGGTTTTTCACCTTAGGGTTTTCCCCATGGAAAAATCTATGTGTCCATTGTCTCATGCTTTTGATTCTTGTGATGCTTGACATGCTTGATATGATTGTTATGCATTGATATATTGTACATGTTATTCTCTCAGTGAAGATCCTATAGCATATTGAATTAATGCTTAAAATCTAACAAGTATTAGACACTGCTTTTGGTATTATGAGAAACTATATATATGTGTGCTTAATAATGAGAAGGAAATCAATATTCCCTTTGTGTTTCTGCTCTTTATGTTCTATGTATTGCAAACTTTATCAATATCTAGCTTTGACCCCATGCTCGGTTATATATACTATTGTTGGTTGTGGAGCTAGATCTTCTAGTCTCATAAATGATATTGTATCAGCCATGTTTGTACCCAAGTTCTATATGATATGTAGGTGGACTGTACACTCACCCCAGCGGGGGGGTGTGGGGGGGCATCGCCCCCCCACGGGGTTCCAGGGGGGACCATCCCCCTTGGCTGGGGGGTCCGTGGGCAGCGCCCCCGAGAAATGGGGGTTCGGGGGCAACGCCCCCGAAGGAAATTTTTGGGGCTGTTTTCAACAGCTGTTTTGCGGGCCCATGGTTTTGGGTATCCCGTGGTATTTTCCCATTGTATTTTCCTTATAAAAGAAGGACATTGTAATACGGCTAGGGTTGATGTATTAGGTTTTATGCATTGTAAAGATCTTTGAGATCTGGAGAGAGACTGTGAAACAGAGAAGAGGAAGTGCAGCGGTTGTGTTGCAGGTTGTATCCCTTCATCTTGCTGGACGGTAATAATAATAAGGACTGGCAAATTCAGTGTGGACGTAGCCCAAGTTGGGTGAACCACGATATATCTGTGTCTCTCTTGTAATGTGTATGTGTGATTATATTTGCATTTCTGTTTATTGTTATTGCTCTGCAATCCTGTTTTTCTAACAATTGGTATCAGAGCCAAAGGTCTATTTGGCAGTTAAACCCGCAGGAAGCTAGGGTTTCTGGTTCGAGTGGGAGCAATGGCAGAAGAAGGAAAGTTTAAGGTCGAGAAGTTTAACGGCCAAAACTTCGGGTTATGGAAGATGCAAATGGAAGACTATCTATACCAGAAGGATCTATTCTTACCGTTGGGAGGAAAAGCAAAGCAGCTGACGACTATGAAGGATGAAGAATGGGTGGTTCTTGACAGAAAGGCTCTGGGAACAATACGGTTGAGCCTGGCTTCGTCGGTGGCTTTCAATATCTCAAAAGAAACGACAACAGAGGGTTTGATGAAAGCATTGGGTAAGCTGTATGAAAAACCCTCGGCTTCCAACAAGGTATTTCTAATGAAGCGTTTATTTAATATGAAGATGTCTGAAGGTGGATCTGTTACTGATCATTTAAATGAGTTTAATACGGTTACAAATCAGTTAAGTTCTGTAAGTGTGAACTTTGATGATGAGGTTAGGGCTCTTCTAATCTTGTGTTCATTGCCAGAAAGCTGGAATAGCTTGGTCATGGCTGTAAGTAACTCTGTCTCTGGTTCAAACACCTTGAAGTTTGATGATGTTATTGGTGTTATTCTTAGCGAGGAAATGCGAAGAAAAAGCACAGGTGAGACATCAGGTAATGCGTTGACCATGGAAAGCAGAGGAAGACAAAAGGAGAGAGGAAAGAGCCAAGGTAATCGTGGAAAGTCTAAAACAGGCAGATCCAAGTCCAGACTGGGAAAGATAGAGTGCTGGAACTGTGGAAAGAAAGGACATCTGAAGAAAGACTGCAAATCTCTAAAGAAGAAAGGAGATGCACAGAAGGAGACTACCCAGGAAGCAAATGTAGCAGGTGATGTGTTACAAGATGCTTTGATTCTTGCATTAGATAATACTAGTGATTATTGGGTAGTAGATTCAGGAGCTTCATGTCATGCTACAACCCATAGGAAATACTTTCATGAGTATGTTCCTGGCGATTCTGGACATGTTTTATTGGGTGATGATGAGCCATGTAAAATTGTTGGAATGGGTAAGGTATGGATAAAAGTTAAGAATGGAACTGATTGGTTGTTGAAAGATGTTAGGCATATTCCTGCTATGAAAAGAAATCTGATCTCAACAGGGCAGTTGGGAGATGGCGGCTGTCTATCTACGTTCGGAGAAAAGTGGTGTAAGATCACTAAAGGATCAATGGTGATAGCAAAAGGAGACAGAGTAGGTACGTTGTATTTATGTCCTCATAATACTGACCATTCTATCTCTTTAGCTTCCACAGGAACAGATACAGCATTGTGGCATCATAGGCTTGGCCACATGAGTGAGAAGGGGATGCAGATTCTCCACTCAAGGAAGTTGCTGCCGGATTTGAAGCAGGTAAGTTTGGAATTCTGTGAAAACTGTGTTTATGGAAAACAGAAGAGAGTCAGATTTCTCAGGGTTGGGAAACAGAAGAAGAATGAAAAATTAGAGCTTGTGCATACAGATGTATGGGGACCGGCTCAGGTACAATCTCTTGGTGGCTCTCATTATTATGTTACATTTATTGATGATGCAACTAGAAAAACTTGGGTTTATTGCATTAGACAGAAATCTGATGTGTTTGCTACTTTTAAGAAGTAGAAAGCTTTGGTTGAGAATGAGACAGGAAAAAGATTGAAGTGTCTCAGATCTGATAATGGAGGTGAGTACTGCGGCAAGGAATTTGATAGTTACTGTTCATACCATGGGATTCGTAGAGAGAAGACAGTCCCAGGAACACCACAGGAAAATGGTGTGTCAGAAAGGATGAACAGAACGATCATGGAGCGTGCAAGGTGTATGAGACTGCATGCAGGGTTGTCCTTACAGTTTTGGGCGGATGCTGTAAATACTGCTGTTTATTTAATAAACAGAGGACCTTCAAGTGCTTTGGATGGTGGTATTCCAGAGGAAGCATGGACAGATAAAAAGGTAAAATACTCATTTCTGATTTGGTTGTGAAGCATTTGTCCATATTGATAAGGAAAATAGAACAAAGCTTGAAGCTAAATCCAAGAAATGTACCTTTATTGGATATGGGGTTGATGAATTTGGTTATCGTTTATGGGATTATGAAAATAAAAAAATCATCAGGAGCAGAGATGTGATATTCAATGAAAAGGTCATGTATAAAGATCAGTTGCAGGGAAAGAAACAGGAAAAGGAAAGCACAGAGTACATAGTGCTTGATGAAGTTAAAGAAAATGAAGTTCCGAAGGTACCAGAAAATCAAGAGCAGCAGCAAGTACCTGAAACTCCTACAACTGTAAGAAGATCTACCAGGTTAAGTAGACTCCCTGAACGATACTCTCCTTCAATGTATTATTTATTGATGACTGATTCTGGTGAACCAGAATGTTATGAAGAATCAATGCAGGTGGAAACTAGAAAGAAGTGGGAGCAAGGCATGAATGAGGAGATGGACTCATTGGTAGGAAACCAGACTTGGGATTTGGTTAAGTTGCCTGCTGGTAAAAGAGCATTGCAAAACAAATGGATTTACAGGTTGAAGGAAGAAGAAGGAGGTAAGAAGCGGTACAAGGCCAGACTTGTTGTAAAGGGGTTTGCACAGAAGAAAGGTATAGATTTTGATGAAATATTTTCTCCTGTTGTTAAGATGACTTTAATTAGGACTATCTTAAGTCTAGTGGCGGTAGAAGATTTGCATCTTGAACAATTAGATGTAAAAACAGCTTTCCTCCATGGGGATTTGGAGGAAGAAATATATATGCAGCAGCCACAAGGGTATGAGGTCAAAGGTAAGGAGGATCTAGTATGCAGGTTGAAAAAGAGCTTGTATGGCTTGAAGCAAGCTCCAAGGAAGTGGTATCTAAAGTTTGACAGGTTTATGACAGAACAAGGTTATAGTAGATGTCATTCTGATCACTGTGTTTATTTCAAGAAGCTAGACAATGGAAGATATATTATCTTGTTATTGTATGTGGATGACATGCTTGTTGCAGGGTCTGACATGCAGGATATAAATGTACTCAAAAGGAAGCTAGCTAATTCATTTGCGATGAAGGATTTGGGTGCTGCAAAGCAAATCCTTGGTATGAGAATAATGAGAGACAGGAAAAATCGCAAATTGACATTGTCTCAAAGTGAGTACATACAAAAGGTGTTGGAGAGGTTCAGAATGCAGAATGCAAAACCTGTAAGTACACCTTTGGCTAGCCATTTCAGTCTAAGTAAGGAAATGTGTCCCAAGACACAAGAAGAGACAGATTACATGTCCAAGGTTCCCTATCAATCAGCAGTTGGCAGCTTTATGTATGCCATGGTGTGCACAAGACCAGATATTGCACATGCAGTGGGAGTTGTGAGCAGATATATGAACAATCCATGTAAAGAACATTGGAAGGAAGTACAGTGGATTCTCAGGTATTTGAGAGGTACTGCCACTGAGGCATTATGTTTTGGAGGTTCAGACACTGTTCTACAGGGATATGTTGATGCAGATATGGCAGGTGACAAGGATAGCAGGAGGAGTACCACAGGGTATGTGTTTACTGTAGGTGGAACAGCAGTAAGCTGGATTTCAAAACTACAGAAGGTTGTTGCACTTTCAACAACAGAAGCAGAGTATGTTGCCATTACAGAGGCTAGTAAAGAGATGATTTGGTTGCAGAGGTTTATGGAGGAAGTGGGTAAGAAGCAGAAGGATAGCAGACTGTATAGTGACAGCCAGAGTGCCATTCACCTTGCAAAGAACTCAGCATTCCATTCCAGGACTAAACATATACAGCTCAAGTACCATTTCATACGCTCTGTTCTGGAAGATGAACTGTTAAAGTTGGAAAAGATACATACTAGCCAGAATCCTGCAGACATGTTCACAAAGGTAGTGACCAGAGAGAAACTGAGTTCGTGCTCGGTTTCAGTTGGCCTTCTAGCATGAAGGTGAAGAGGAGAAATTTGCCAAGTCCAAGTCCAGCAAGTGCAGCAGCGGTGGAGTTGTTGTGATCAGTCTCCAAGTGGGAGATTGTTGGTTGTGGAGCCAGATCTTCTAGTCTCATAAATGATATTGTATCAGCCATGTTTGTACCCCAGTTCTATATGATATGTAGGTGGACTGTACACTCACCCCAGCGGGGGGGTGTGGGGGGGCATCGCCCCCCCACGGGGTTCCAGGGGGGACCATCCCCCTTGGCTGGGGGGTCCGGGGGCAGCGCCCCCGAGAAATGGGGGTTCGGGGGCAACGCCCCCGAAGGAAATTTTTGGGGCTGTTTTCAACAGCTGTTTTGCGGGCCCATGGTTTTGGGTATCCCGTGGTATTTTCCCATTGTATTTCCCTTATAAAAGAAGGACATTGTAATACGGCTAGGGTTGATGTATTAGGTTTTATGCATTGTAAAGATCTTTGAGATCTGGAGAGAGACTGTGAAACAGAGAAGAGGAAGTGCAGCAGTTGTGCTGCAGGTTGTATCCCTTCATCTTGTTGGACGGTAATAATAATAAGGACTGGCAAATTCAGTGTGGACGTAGCCCAAGTTGGGTGAACCACGATATATCTGTGTCTCTCTTGTAATGTGTATGTGTGATTATATTTGCATTTCTGTTTATTGTTATTGCTCTGCGATCCTGTTTTTCTAACATAGTGCAATAATAACACTACAGAAGGAAAATCCTTCTTCGAAGCTTGAAGAACATGGCCACCATTGGGAATGTGGGCTTACCGAGTCTAGTAGTCTTCACTATAGTTCAATTTCATGAGCTCGTCAACCTTAATGCGTTACCCAACCTGCTAATGAAAGGTGAGGTTAAGTAGTAAACCTTCAAGTAAAAAAATAAAATAAAAACAAAATATATGCAAAGAAATTGTGAAGAAAATATTACCAGAGGCCTTGTGTTATAACGTTTAATAGCGAGGCTGGACGACCAAAGCAGGAAACACCTTTTAGCCTCCCTTCATCAATTGTTAACTACCGAAATATTAAACCTAGATGCAACAAGATTCCTCTACTTTAAAGTAAAGATACAATCTGAGAGAAACCCAAAGGTTTCAATCTGGAAGGTATGGGAGGGTAACAGAGCTATGCTGAATGCTTTGCTCCCACAATCAAGTGAAAGAATAAATAGTTTAAACCTTGAAATCAAATGTTATGGACCTTTCCAGTGCCAAGCAATGAACGAGTATGATAGTACGAACTTCGTGGAGCCCGTTGAGCTGAAAAACTATCATTAATTCATTAATATTCTACTGCGTACTCTCCAAATGAGTGAAGTAAATCCAAGGATTAAGGATAAGAACCATGGTTTAAGCAGACTTTCACCACAGACAAGGACCAAAATTTATGATCCCTTTTAATCAACATTTAATGATGGTGCACACCTTGGGATACCTGCACATGTAAGTGAAAATATGTATTAGCATATGAAAACGTGCTAGGTAAGCCCAAAAACCTGAAAGTGTACACATAAATTTCAATCTCTAGGAAAGATAAACCTTTTTAGGCCCTTAGGTGACTATGAGCCAGCCCTTGGAGTATGTATATATCCTAAATTGGTGTTTAACAATTAATTTTTGTACTATGTTTAGTAATGCACAACGAAAAGAAGGGGATAAAAAAATATTATTATTGTAATTAGGGAACATTACATTGTGGTATGGTTTACAAATAATTGGACCTTAAATTGTTGAAAATATGATAAAAAGGAAATAAGGTGTTAACAATTTGATTACTTAAAAGCAAGAGTTTATGAAATGACACTACCCAACCCTATACACCTCAACTACCAAACAACAATTTTGACGACCAACGATCAGTAGTTATGCAATTATATTCTTTAGCACTCAGGATAACAAGAAATCATGAAGAACTTTAAAGAATCTGGCAAATCTTAAGTGAGGAAGATGACCATAACTAACTAGTTCGGAATCCACAAAAATTAAAATTGATAGATAACGATGATGGTAGGAAATCTTGGACAATGGGACCGAATGGAGGTAGAAAGAGGGAATAGGGAACTATGGATAGACATGAATGAAAGAAATTATGAAATGCTAGAAACACTAAGAAGTTTGAATGCTGAGATTTAGAGGTATAGAAATGATACCAAAGGAAAATAAAAATGCAAGAAGATCAACAACAACTAAACGTTGTATTGCTTCAAGATATTTTTTAGAGAAGTAGGGATAAATCACTTGGTCTTTAACTTCTAGTTAGACAAATGGAGAAAATATAAATAGAGAAACTCAAGATAGAACTGAAACCATGAATGTTGTAAATGGTAGCCAAACTCAAAGTATAGAGGAATCTGGAGAGATAAGAACCCCATGTTCGAAGAAGCAGAAAAAGATTAAGCCTTATACCATTGATGGGGAGGTAAAATTAGGACATGAGGCTGAGACATGGTTGTATGAGCTATTAAAAATTACTTTCAATTGTATAGTTATTCTAGTAACCTGAAGGCTAAAATGGAAATTTACAATTTAGGAAAGGAAGCCATATGGTGGAAAGATATGAAAGCAATTAAAGGAGTTAAAGATAAAAAAAGAAATAATTTAAAAAGTTTTTAAAAAAGAAATACATGTCTAATCAATTCCTTGACCAAAAAGTGAAAGAGTTCTTTGAATCAAGACTAGGACAGATGACTATGGAACGGTTTGTCACAAAATTCATGGAGATGCTACATTATATACCTTATATAATAATTGAAAAGGCATGAATCCAACGTTTTTAAGTCATCTGCCCCCTATTTATAAGGATACGACTGAACTGTTGTAACCAAAAAACTTAGAAGAGGGCACAAGGAAGGTAGAATGTTTGCTATAATCATATGAGACAATGATCAGAGCTACCTAAAATGTGGAAGGATAAAGTAAAGGTGAAAATTCATCAAAGAAGAAAAGGTTATAGACCATCGTATAATAGGAATCATACATAGGGGTATGAGGGAAAAAATTCTAGGATATTTGTTAACCATAGAGACATTATGTCAAAAAATAATTACAAGTCTAATAATCAAGGAATGTGATAGGACAAAGTTGAATTAAACCCACAGATTATACAGGAAAGAATCCAAAAGAAAACGTTCAAGGTGGAATTAAATGTTGGGGATGTAATGGGCCACAGTTAGAACTTAGAGATTGTCCAAAGAAGGAAAAGGATGCTAGAGCATTATATAATTTTCAAGAAGACACATCAGTTAATGACATAGACAGGATGCCGCAAATCAGTGCAGCATTCAATAATCGTCAAGTATATTGTCAACCAATTATGGTCTAAGTGGAAGGTAATGTTCAAAATTGTCCAGTTTTTGTATTAATTGATACAGGATCTAGTTTACACTATATGTCTCCTACCATAGATAAAAAAAATAAAATAGCTAAATTTAAACATAAGAAACCTTAACTGGTCCAGTTAGCCACTAGGACAAAGCATAAAGTAACAGAGGTTATGGAAGGCTATTGCTTAAAATTGAATTAGATGGAGACACAAATAAATTTGAATATACTTCCTTTGGGATCTTATGACATATTAATTGGTATGGATTGGTTGGAAGAACATAAGGTAGTATTAAATTGTTGGGACAAAAACATCACTTGTGTGGATGATCGAGGAAATAAGAATACTATCATCGGTGTCCCCTAAGAGGTAACTACACAACATATCTCTGCAAACCAATTAAAGGAAAGTGCAAGAAAAGGATGCAAACTGTATACTGTTCATATTTTAAATATAACAAAAGAATATAAAAAAATCCATAGAAGATATAGAAGTCCTTAAGGAATTTACGGATGTATTTCCAGAAGAACTTCTCGGGTTAGCACCAAAGAGAGATATTGATTTTTCAATTAATGTAGCACCAGGATCCACCCCAGTTTCAAAATACCCATATAGGATGAGTGTACTAGAATTGACAGAGCTAAAAAATAAGCTACATGATCTCTTAAGGAAGAATTATATCAGACCTCGCGTATCACTTTGGGGAGGACCATTTATTTTTGTGAAAAATAAATAATGTATGTTTAGATTATGCATCGATTACCAACAATTAAATAAAATGATCATCAAGCATAAGTATCCTTTACCTAGGATTGATGACTTGTTTGACCAAGTTCGTGGAGAAAAATTATTTTCTTAAATAGACCTATGGTCAGGTTATCTTCAGATCATAATTAAATATGAATATATTCATAAAACAAATTTTTGTACTAGATACAGACATTACGAATTTGTGGTAGTACCTTTTGAACTCACCAAGGCACCAGGTGTATTTATGTGTTTAATGAATAGTGTGTTTAGAAAATTCTTAGATAATTTTTTGTTGATTTTTATTGATGATATATTGATTTACTCTAAGAATGAAGAGGAACATGAACAAAATCTAAGAATAGTTCTACAAACCTTAATAGAAAAGCATTTGTATGCGAAACTTAGAAAATATGAATTCATTCAAAAGAAGGTACAATATTTGGGCCATGTTATTTCAGCTGAAGCGATATCAGTGGATCCAAATAAAATTAAAGTAATTAATGACTGGCCTACACCAAAGGATTTATCGGATGTCATATTGTTTATGGGATTAGCTAGGTATTATAGAAGTTTCATTGAACATTTTTCTAAGTTGGATCATCCTGTAACTTCTCTCCAGAGGAAGGGGGTTAAATTTAATTGGAATCGAATCTATGAAGATAGTTTTCAAAAGATGAAACAATCATTAATAACATCCCCATTATTGAATATTGATGATCCTTGCAAAGAATTTGTAGTGTGTACAGACACTTGCAAGGATTCAAGGGGTAGGGGGTGTATTGTCACAAGAAGGCCATGTAATAAGTTATGAATCTAAAAAATTGAAGAGACATGAGTTAAATTAGTCTACTCATGACTTAGAATTAATAGTGATCATACACGCCCTGAATATGTGGCGACATTAGTTAATAGGAAGAATATTTATTTTACTCATAGATAATGTAGGATTGAAATTTTTGTTTGAGCAACCCAACCTCAATGCTAGATAGGCTCGGTGGTTAGCCTTTTTAAGTGAATATTAATTTGAGATAAAACATATCAAGAAAAAAAAAAGAAGGTAGAAGACGCTCTAAGCAGGACAATACATGCTATATGATCGATCAAGTGAAGAAAAATATATTAAGGACATATTAAAAGCATCCTTGCAAAAAGATGATTTTTATAAGGAAACAATGAGAAAACTACAATAAAAAACTGAAAAAAAAAAAATCAGCTTGAAATTTTTTATATTAAGAATGAAGGGTTTCTGATGTTTAAAAATATATATTACCTTCCTAATTTAATAGGATTGAAGACATTAATTTTGTATGAAATGCGCAAAAAACCCTACTCAGGCCATCCAAGATATCAAAAAGTGGTGACAGTAGTAAAAAAATTATATTATTGGCCAAAAATTAAACAAGAAATGTCTTAATACTTAGTTAATGTTTGGAGTGCGAGTAGGTAAAGATAGAACATCAACATCCTACTGGTTTGTTACAACCATTACCCATTCCAGAATGGAAATGGGGAATTATATCTATGGACTTTATAACAAGTTTGCCAAGAACTCAAAGACAACATGATGCAATAATGGTAGTAATAGATAAATTAAGTAAGGCATCTCATTTCATTCCAATAAAGTTGACATTTAAAGCCATTAATATATAAGATATTTTCATGAGAGAAATTTTATAACTTCATGGCATACCAAAAGCCATCATTTACGAAAGATATGCTAAATTTACTTCTAATTTCTTGAAAGGGTTATTTGTTGGTTTAGGGACACAACTGAATTTCAGCAGAACATACCATCCTTAGATAGACAGATAGAGGGAAATAGTAAACCAAGTCATAGAAGACATGCTTTGCAGGTACGTAATGGGAAAGCCAACTAAATGGTAAAACTACTTGCACTTAATAGAATTTGCATACAACAACACCTATCAAACTTCATCCAAAATGAGCCCATTTGAAGTTTTATATGGATGCAAATGTAATATACCTATTAGTTGGAATGAGCCTACTAACAAAACTATTCTCGGGACCGAAATGTTAAAAGAAATGGAAGAAATAGTGACAAAAGTAAGGATGAATTTAAAGGAAGCACACCATCAACAAAAAAGCTATGAAGATTTAAAAAGGACAACAAAGGAATTTCAAGTTGGATATCATGTATATTTGAAAGTTAGACCAAAAAGGAGTTCACTCAAACTCGGTAACTACGCAAAATTAGCAAATAACAAATTATGAACAATAGTGAAAAGACAAAATAATAGAAATAAAATAGATAATCAGAATAAATAAAACAATAAAGAGGGAAAAACTGGTTTCTTGGCTATAATACTCTTCCCCTTCCTCTTATATCTTATAGAATCATGTGAAATTAAGAAATGAAACAAACCCTCTTTTCCCCCTCTTCTTAAGACATTTTTCCCGCTTCTTTCAAAAGTTAAAAAAAAAACCTGCTTCTTTCAATAAGTGGGGAAAACCCATATATTTTGATGTAAAACCCTAAAATAAATCTACCATTAACTTGCAAAATAGAGGAAAAACTCTCAAACCAACCAAAACAAAATACAAAACCAAATAAGAAATTAGGAACAATAGTGAGAAACGCAAAATAGTATAAATAAAATAGATAATAGAAAGAAATGAAACAATGAAGATGGAAAAAATTGGTTGCTTGGCTACAATATTCTTTCTCTTCCCCTTCTCTTTGGCAGAATAATGTGAAATGATGAAATGAAACAAACCCTATTTTCCCCCTCTTTTTAAGTCATGTTTCTTGCTTCTTTAAAACGTTTAAGAATTCTTGTTTTTTGAATAAGTTAAAAAAATGACTTATTCCTTAGTGCTTTTGTTTATTAGAAGCATCGGTGCATCTAGACTGTAAAAGGAGAAATGGTACAGCTAGTCTATGAAAGGATCACCAGTGTTCCTTCATCAAAGAGGAACACCAACACTGGTGCTCCTTGACCAGAGAGGAGCATTGACACTAGTGCACCTTAACCTAAGAAGAGCACCAGTGAACTATTTCAAAAGTGGAGCACCAAAGGTTTTTTTTGCAAGAGAATATTAGTTCTCATGGGTCATGGAGCATCGTTGTGCCCACACATTAAAAAGAGCATTGGTGTGACTTCACCAAAGAGGAGCACCTATAGTGATGCACCTTCACCAATGCACCTTATCCAAATATGAACACCATATGCCATTACAAAAGTGGAGCACCGTTTTTTTTGTTGCTAAAATCACACTGGTGCACATGGGTCATAAAGCATCAATGCTCCTAAACCATTAATGAGGAGCACTAGTGCGACAATAACAAAACATAACTATTGGAACCCCTAAACCATGTGAAGCATCGACGCGGTATAATGGTTTAGGCACACCAATAAAAAAACATCCTCAAAAACTTCATCCCACCTACCTCTTCTATAAACAGATAAGGGACATGTTTTTTGGGGTCATTCCGCTATGACCTATGTTAGAAGGTGTTCTCCTTGTGGTGATTTTTGATGATGTATGGAAGGAAGTATAGTACCACCATTATTCGAAATATAGTCATTTCACCCATTGTGTTTTTTTATCAAATAAAACACAACGAAGGTAGCCTTCCAAACATTTGTTCACTATTTGATTTTACCCATTGGATTGAGGATGATAAGATGAACTATGATCCAACTAGGTAACCAACAAGAAAACAATTGAATCCAAAATTTTCTAGTGAAAATTGGATCTATATCACTTACAATAATCTTTGGGTTTCCATGTAGATTTTGAACCATTTCCATGAATGCTAAAACTATTTTACTTATGTTAAAAGGGTGAGAGAGTGAAAAAAAGTGTGCATACTTGGTGAGTCTATCAATAACCACCATAATAAAATTATTCCCTTCTGACTTGGGTATATCTATGATAAAATCCATTGAGATTTCCTACAAGCACTTGCAAGGTATGTCAAATGGTTGTAAATACATGGTGCCTTAACTGTGTTAACCTTATTTTGTTGGAAAACCAAACATTATACCATGAACCTTTGAACATCATATTTAATACCTTCCCAAAAAAATTCCTTCATGACCCTATGGTAGGATATTAGGAATCCCGATTTCCCTCCTATGGGAGAGGTGTGTAATTCAAAAAGGACCTCTTGTTTTAGTTGGGATTTCTTGCATGTATATAAGCAATGCTCATACCATGCTGAATCATTTCTCCACAAAAAAGTATTTGATACACTAGAATACTTTAATTCTAGCTTTTGAATGAGCATCCACATTGATAGGTCATTCTTCCATTCTCCCATTGCTTCTACTATCCAATTGGGATGTATAATAGAAATAACACAAAGTAATGCCTCAACATCCTCATTTTTTATTGAGAGTGCATCTGGCACCATATTTTGTTTCCCTTCTTTCATAGATGATTTCAAAGTCGTATCCCAACATCTTGGATACGAATTTTTGTTGCTCTTATAAATATATTCTATGTTCCAAGAAGTATTTAAGACTACCATGACCTATTTTTACCTTGAAGTTCCTACCTATTAGGTAAGGACTCCATTGCTTAAGTGCATGTAGTATTTCTATCATTTCCTTCTCAGAATGGGTTTGTGTACGTTATTTCCTCTAATTAGCCTACTTTCAAAATCCATGGGCCTTCCTTCTTGCATTATAATTGCACTGATGCAATTTCTTGAGGCATCAAATTCAACAATAATGATTTTTGTAAAGTCTTGTGTGGTCAAGAAAGGGGATTTGCACATTGCCTCTTTAAGTTGTTCAAAATATTGAGTTTCCTATGGAGTCCAAGAGAATGAATCCTTCCTCAATAATTATGCCAGAGGTAATTCTATTCTTCTGTAGTTATGAACAAACTTGCGGTAGTACCTTGTCAAACATAAGAATCCTCTAATATTTTCAAGGTTTTGGGAATTAGCCAGTCCATCACAGCTTTAATTTTGTTAGGGTCTACCTGGACACCTTCATGAGATACAATATGACCCAAATACTCTACCTCATTTAACCCAAAGAAACATTTGGAAGCTTTTTCATATATTTGTTTCTCCTTTAGTATCTATAGAACCATATCAACATGTTGAACATGTTCTTCCCAAGACTTTCTATAAATTATTATATCATCAAAAAGTATTGATACAAATTTTCTAAGGAAGGGCTTGAAAATGGAATTCATCAAACCTTGAAATGTGGAAGGTGAATTTGCAAGTCCAAAAGGCATGACCAATAAATCATAATGACCTTTATGAATTACGAATGTTTTTTTAGGATGTCTTCTTCCTTCATTATAATCTCATGATACCCTGAACAAATATCGTGCTTTATGAAGTAAACTGCTCCATTTAGTTCATATAACAATTCATTAATGATAGGAATGTGAAACTCATCTTTAATGGTGAGCTTGTTGATCTCTATAATATTGACACATATGCCATGCACCCTCCGCCTTGTGTACCAATACCACTAGTGTAGAGTAAGAAATTTGGCTAGGCCTAATTATGCCATCCTCTAATATTTCTTCAACCAGGCTCAATTTCACTCTTCTTGCCATAGGAGTATTTGTAAGGTCTGATGTTAGGAGGAACACTTCTTGGAATCAAGTGAATAGCATGATTAAGATCTCGAGTAGATGTAATACCTTTCGGAATATATTCAAATAACTTGGATTGATTATCAATGACCCTTTGGAGATCTAGGGGAATAATAGGCTTAGATGTTTGGACCTCTAGTGATCATAATTATGCAATTACACCCTCATATCCATTTTTCAACAATTTTGTCATTCCATTAGATCTTATCACCTTGCTTGGTTTCCCTCTAACACCCCTTAACTCAAATTATTTTCCTTCGTAGGAAAGTTTCATGAAAAGTTCTTGAAAAATAAAATCCATTGTTCCCAATGATTGTTATGATTGAATCCCATAATACAATTGATATTATGGCATTTCCATGAGAAATTGATAGTTCCTCCATCTGCAATCATTTCTTGAAACTCTAGTGCTATATATATATAGCAAATGAGAAATTTTTCTAATTTACAATGAATAAAGTTATGAGTAGTACAAGAATCAATTAATGATGTTACCCTTATCTCATTGATATATCGATTGATATTGAGATTTCAAGGAGTGCTAATTCCATCGAATGCATGACCGGATATGGTGGGATTAATCTCTTCTATTTCTTTTCATGATATGGTTCATGTTTGTTTGCTTCTTCATCTTCACAATCTATGTATAATAATTTCTTCTCACCACACTTATGCCCCTTACTATACTTGCTGTCACAATTAAAGCATAGACATTTTGCTCTACTTTCATCCATTTGTTTATATGTCAACCTTGTAGGTTGAGGTGGGTTAGAATAAGGAACATTATTTTCTCTATAGTTGTTAGAGGTGGTCCTTTTTGTAGCCATTGCCATGATTTTACTTTCAACCTTCCTTGCCAACATGAAATCCTTCTCTAGATGTTGGTTCGAAGAGATGCACTAGATGTTGAATGTTATCCTTCAAGGTTCCAAAAAAGAGATCTAAAAATTTATCATTTGGTATGCCCTCCACTCTAAGACACAAATTTTGAAATTATTGAATGTGCATGATTACTAGACTATTTTTCCTAAGATTTATCAATTGGGTAAATAAGGAATTTCTTTTAAGATCATCATGATATGATATCAATTCTTCTGTAAAAATGGACCAAGAGATAATGTATTTGTTTTTGCATTCACAAATCCATTGGTAATAAACAAGATACTCAGGGTCTAAATATAAATATGCAATAGTTACCTTTGGTAGATTTTGCACCTGGTGTATATCAAAAGAATTGCTCCATCTGGACTATCCATGTTATGGGGTCCTTGCCATCAGACTTACTCATGTCAATCTTAGGGATTTGGATGTACCTTGGGGACCATATTTGATTACTTCCATTATTAGAATCAAATCCTCTTGGAGTATGCTTATTAATGCAAGGTTGCTCAACATGTACACTATCTCTATCTTCTTGAGTACCCTAGGACACATCATCACTTTTAGGGGGATTTTTCTTTGGATTTTGCATGAGATTTGAAATCCTTTACATATTATTATCCATATGTCCCATCATATTAGTCTCCATATATTTATTCCTTCCCTCCATATTATTCTCTAAATTAACTAAATCAATCGCACTCACAATCCCTTTAATCAAATCTTCCAACTTGGACACCTGAAAAGATAGGTCTTCACTTTCATCATAGGTCGGGGATGAATCCTATGGTGGTTTGATTGGAATGTGAACTTTTAAACCAAATTTTGGTTCCATGTGGACCAATAAAAATAGATTTCTATAATATTTATCACACCTTTGAGATCACCAAAAATAGATCCTTATACTAAAAGTGATTCAAATTTAAAATGGCATACCATTTTCAAACACTAATTTGGAGATTGATTTGCTAGTCGACCTTCCAACTACGGTAAATATGAAATCCCCCCCCTCTATGTTTGAATTTTTTTTCTACAATGGTTTGGTATGTCTTCTCTTCAATGCCATAGGTATGACCTAATTATGATTTTCCAATCAAACATTATGGCAATTTTCCCAACACTTGTTATTTTTTATACTTTTAGAAGAGCGAAAGTGTACAAACTTCCACATGTCCAATTTTTGTATCTAATTCTAAAACTTTTAGCACAAATACTATGGTCTCTCTTATTTATAATGCAATAGTTATGACTCAATTTGGATCTTGCACGCTCTAGATATAACTATTTTTTCGTAGAACATCTATCTCAGACTAGGTTTTTGACTAATAAGAAACACTAACTTCCATTGGGTATAAGATTGAACCAATAATGAGTTGGGACATGAAACTCATACTACAAATATCTCTTTTTTCCCTTTGTTTCCCATCCTATTCCCAATATCTGAAATTTTGTAGAGAAAAAGTTATAGCGAAAATTCCAAGGTGACTACGTTTGGAAGCATCCAAGCTCTGATACCAAACCTTATGCAACAAATTCCCCATAACAACATAAATAGACAAGAAAGAGTAATCAATTCTTTAATAATGAATAAAGGATATGAATATAAATCCTCTTCAAGGGGGAAACCTCCTTCTACAATGTATTACATACACGAGACAAGACAAGATAAGATGATTCAAACGAAAATGTCTCCTTGATATATATATATGAAACAAAGAGGCACAATTACCACTAATGGACTCAAGTCAACATTGATAATATAACAATACTAATATAAAGTTCCCAATTGAGGGTGGAATGCGCCCAATTTATGCTTTTACATTAGTTTTCCAATCAAGGTGGGCCATATAAGCATTGGTGAAGTCTTCTTCAATCATAGTATTCATTTTGATTGGGATCTTAGGGAAGGGTAAACTATCCCTTCCTTGAACATAATATTATTTTCGAGGGAGATTCAAAGGAAGGGTTAACCTAACCTTCCTTGATATTAGGGTTTGCATCATGGGTATTGCAAGAAAGGGTGAGTCAATTGTTACTCTTGACAATCATTCTTTATAAGGGAAACACAAGGAAGGACAGCCTAATAATTCTTTTAGCATAGATTTCCCATTGAAGGAGATCCTAGGGAATAGACAAAAAACCCTTCTTTAAGCATAGTATAATTTTAAAGGAGGGACTAGTGAAATATTTGTTTACCCTTCCTCTAGCATAGTGCTCTCATCAAGTGGGAGCTTGGGTAAGGGTTGGTCAACCCTTCCTTTAGAATAATATTCACAAGAATCAGGGAACTTGGAGAACAATTGTCAACCCTTTCACAACCATAACATTATTTTCCTGGTGGAACCTAAGGAAGGGTTAGTAATTCTTACCTTTCTATTAGTTTTCTTGTAAAGGGGAGAACTGGGAAGGGTTGATCGATCCTTCCTTTATATTAGTTATCCTTTCAAGGGGAGCGGTCTAAAGGGTCAACCATCTCTTAATATGGATTATTTTTCCTATTGAATGGAGTTAAAGGAAAGGTTTGTTGACCCTTATTCAAGCATAGTATTTTTGTAAAAAAGAATTCCTAGAAAATATCACGTGACCCTTTGTTAAGTATAGTATTATTTTTAAGGCAATATTAGGGAAGATTTCATATACATTTACTTTATATTAGTTTTTCAATTATGGAAGCCCTGGGGAAGGGTTTTTCAACCCTTCCTCTCTAATAGCATTCTCATCGAGCGGATCCAAAGGAAGAGTAAAATAAATCTTATTCTATCACAGTATTATCATCAACAATGACCCTAGTGAAAGGTCAAAAAAACCTTTCCTTAGCATAGTTTTAACGAGGGGGATTTTGGGGAAGAATTCACCAAATCTTCCTCTGGATTACTTTTCTTATCAAGGTGATCATATGGAAGAGTTGATTGACATTTAATTCATCTTTGTATTTTCCTTGAATTAGAGCCATTGTAAGTGTTGGTCAACCCTTTCTCTAGATTATATTTTTCATCGAGGGGACCTTAGTGATGGGTTGGGTGACCATTCTTCTATCATAGTATTCTTACTGTGGGGGATCTTGGAGAAGTTTATTCCAACCCATTATTTATAATAGTACTCATGGTGATAGGAATCCCAACAAAGGGTTTATCAACCCTTCTTCAAGCATATTTTTCATATGTAAGGGGATTATGAAAAAGGGTTTACTGAACCATACTCTAGATTAGCTTTCCATTTGATGGGGATTCTATGAAATGGTTGATGGAACCTTCCTTAAGCATAGTAATTTTATTGGTAGGGATCCAACTGGAGGGTTGGTTGATTATTCCTCAATAATAGTCTTCTTTTCAAGTGGGGATTACATGGGGTAACTATATCCTATTGATTATCTCGCTCATCAATAATATCCCATGGAATGCTCAACTAAACCCGCTTCAACCATGGTATACACATCAATAATGATAGCATGAAAGTGTAATGTCCCCCTTACCCAATCTGACCATTGGGAGGGGATGCTGGGAAAACCTGGGCTCTCAAATTTTGCCCTAGATCCATAATACAAATTTCAAAAAATAGAATGTGTGCAGAATGCAAATAAACATGCACAACAGAATTCAAAACTATCCACACACATCTAATATGAAAATACAAGAATAAACATTACATGAATCAAATAAAACATTTCAAATTCAAATACATGAGAATACTTATCTTTATCCAACGTAGATCCAAACAAATGGTTGTGTAAGAGCGCTTTTCCACCCAACCATAGGAACTCAGTCCAACAGATACTTTTTCTGCTACTGGGACCACGCCCAAGTTGGGCTATGAGTCAACCATGGAGAAGGAAACACCTGCAAACTTCTATCTCTCATCCCACAACCCATTCTTCTCTTTGTGCTTAGCCAAATGCTCATACAGATCTCTACAGTGGTCTCACTTAGCCCTCATAGCCTTGGCTTCCACAATACCTACCCCACAAAACACAGCTATATCTCAGGCATCCCCTTCTCCAATCCACGGTTCTCTTGGGAAATCCATCTTGTTGGGTGCTTCCATTGTGGGCATAGAAGACGTCCAACCTAGTATTGGCTTCTATAGAAACTCCTGCAGTCTCAATATGTGGCTTCTCAAGCACCTATGAGCAGTATAACTCAAGGGTAAGGGATCCTAGCTTTCCCAACCTCTATGCTCACCTACAACCAACAAAACCTACTTCCCAATCTGCAACATGGTCTCCAAATTCAAATTTCTGTGTTCAAAACACCATGGTAAGTTCATGGACATCAATGGAGAGCCCTACGACGTCCAAATATGCATGTAAGAATGAGAAAAATGAGGGTTGACTCCAAGGGATATGGGAAAATGGTGAAAAGACAACTGACATGACTTCTAGAAGTAGAAGAAAGGACTCCTAGCAGCTGTAGACTGACTTCTTCCATGAAAAAACTATCACAAAAGTGAAGTCATCCCCATGCTCAATAACTACATGAGGTGACTTTCCCCCCCAACCACACACACGCATTAATGATTGGAAAATTGTCAAAAAAGGAGATAATTGGCTTATTCTCATCACATGACAAAATTTTGGGTGAGTTCTAAGGTTGACACTTGGTAGCAAGGATTTAGTCGCCCATGTACCCCCTTTCCTCTTCCCCTCTGGTGGAATCATAGCCCCTTTGGTGCTCTTTACACAACCAGTCTTGGACCATTTTATTATTTATGCACACAATATTTACATATGTTATAAATCAGCATAAAATCCAACTAAACAGTCCAAATGAAATATAAACATCATACATGCCTAAGCATTCACTAGTCGGGCCTTGTCCTTGAGCTCTGCACTAGCATATTTACATCATTTACATAATTTGGATAAATACATTCCAAGTCAAAACTATTGGTATTACAATCCCCTCCTCCTTGGAATAACACCGTCCTCGGTGTTCACTCAAAATTGGAACAAAAATGGAAATGCCTCTCTCATGGAATCCTCCAACTCCGACGTAGCCTCATCGGGACCGAAGTGCTTCCATTGCACCTTTACCTGACCGATGGCTTGGTTCTAGAGCAATGCCACTTTCTTGTCTCAGATGCATAATGGATCAGTTTGGAACTCTCCGTCGGGTTACTACTGAATCACATCCCAATCAATCACATGGTTAGGATCATGTACATATTTCTTAAGCAAATAAACATCAAAAACATTATGAGCTCTAGTGTTAGCAAGCAATGAAATTTTATATGCAACTAGCCCTATTCTCTCAAGCACTTCAAATGGCCCACAATATCTAGGTGATAGCTTGGCACAACTCCCAAGCTTCAAGGAACCCTTGCTTGGCCTCACTGTAAGGTAAACATGATCCCCAACATGAAATTCTCTATGCACTCGGTTCTTATCTGCATAGCTTTTCTGTCTATATTGGGATGCCTTTAAATTTTGCCTAATATTTACAACCTCTTGTTCCATTTCCTTAAGAAATTCGTTCCCAAGTACAATTATGTTAACTGAATTATCCTGAGTAACCGGTGTTCTACACCTTCTACCATACAAAGCTTCAAATGGACTCATTTCCAACGATGCTTGTTTCCCATTGTTATATGCAAACTATACCAAGTGTAGATAATCTTCCCACTTGGATGGTTTGTCCATCACATATATGTGTAGCATGTCTTCAAGAACCTGATTTACCCTTTCGGTTTTCCCATCTATTTGTGGATGGTAGGCGGTACTAAAGTTCAGCTGCATACGCAAATCAACAAAAATAGTTTTCCAGAAATTTGAGGTGAACTTAGTATCCCTGTCTGAAATTATTACTTTAGGAAAACCATGCAACCTAAAAATTTCCTTCATAACATTTTTTCAATTGCATCCATTTTATACGTGGATTTAACCGCTATAAAGTGTGTTTCCTTAGATAATTTATCCACCACAACCATGATGGAATCATGCTTCCTCATTGTCATTGGAAACCCTGTAATAAAATTGTTGGCTCTTGACCTCGTCCTTTAGCTTTCTTATATTGACCCAGGTTCTGCGCAGTTGTGGTCCAACAAAAACCTTCTTCACTGGCCCTTTCGGCAATAGCCTGCGAAGAAACTGACGTCTCACCTGGGGCGAAGTTTATGGGGGATTACAGAAGCACATTTATGCAATCAGGTGATAAGTGGTCAACAGACTGGGGGGCTGCGTGAAGTACACCAACTTTGCATCTATCACTTATACTGTAGCACACACTGGGACTGTGTACTTCAAAGCAGTCATTAATCACTATGACAACACACTCTATACTTCTCAAAACATACGGGGTTGTGCACTTTGTAAACTCATACAATATGGTTCAATACAATGCAACAACACAATTTCAGTACTGCGCTTCTAGGGAATCAAACCTAACACAGACTTCGTTGACTTAGTGTTTACCCAAATAATCCATGCATTTGATGTATTCAGAATTACTTGCATTCAACATTCAAGAATATATGTCTGACACTTAACATATTATTCTCATCACTCATTGATGTGGAAAATACATATAAAAGCGAAGATACATATAACTATAAGTATAAACTTAGCCATAACAAAATCAAACACACAGATTCAATCACACAACACGGTATTTACGTGGTTCACCCCATGTATGGGAGCTACGTCCACGGGAACTGTTGATTATATTAATGTGAAGGGTCCAACAGTTCCATCCTGTGTACTCAACTATAGTCTCTTCTCTCTACAATAGGTCTCTGCGCACGCAACTGCAGAGCCTCTTTCTCTCTTCAATAGGTCTCTGTGCACGCACTTGAAGAGACTCTTTCTCTCTTCAGTGGGTCTTTGTGCACACAGCTGCAGATCCTATTTACAATACTTATTCCTTTGGAACAATACTATGAGAGAACAACAAAAAGAATCCACAAAATTCCAAATCAACCCTTCCCTTACAAAATTCCCCCTTTTATAGATAGCGCCCGTAGGTCACATCTTTACAATGAATGTCGGCCAAAAGCCCTAGAGTTACCAAAATTGGTGTTGTTATCCCACCAACCCGGCCTATCGTAGTCGACAGTTTCTCCACTCGCCTCTGGCCTCCTTTTCGTGCCACTCCTGGCTTTGACGCCCTTTTGACAGCCGCAGTCCTCACGTAACGGTTCTAACTACATAGTGGCGTGTCCCTTTCTGCCACACTGGCCCTCCTATTGTTGTTGACCCATGGCTTAGCTTCTAATGGTTTCCGCCACTCTAACTAGTAGGTCGCTTTCATATGCTACCACGCTACTCCTCACCCAACTCTCGGGAATCATGGAGTCACTTACCCAAAATAGGTCGCTTTCATCTTATCGACCTTTACTTATATTCTTTTCCCAAAATTACCTGCCGCGCTGGCGCTACGCATCAGCAAAACTACGCTATGCTTAGACTTCGCATTCCCAACTGTGCCACTTGGACTTCGCAATACGAACTGCGCCATTTCCAAAAATGTTCCATTTTAGAACTTTGCTTCATCAAAATTATGCCAACTTGGGCCATGCCCAACAAAAATCCATGGAAATCACATCCCATTTCCATTCCAGAATTGGAAAAGGATGGAACAAACCTGCTGGGTGTTGATGTTCAAGCTTTACTTGTTGACATTTTATACATTTAGAAATATACTCACGAATGTCCTTTTTCATTCCCAGCCAAAAATATTGTTTTCTCGCTGTAGCAACTGTTTTTTGGTATCCCGAGTGATTGGAATATGGCATTTTGTGAATTTCATCCATGACAATTCTTCTCAAATTTGCCACATTAGGAATATAAATTTTGTTTTTATAAACAAGAAGTCCGTCACCTTCCAAATGGTAACCTTCATACCTTTTTCTAAATTTTGTTGCTCCATGTGTCCTTTATTTGCACATACAATTCATCTTCAAAATTCAGTTAGTAATCTGATGCCTCAAATCTGATTGATAGGTACTGAAGGCTGCTACATGCATCTCATGTACTTTTCTTCTAAGTGCATCGACCACCTTAATTTATTTACCTTTTATGTGTTTGATTTCAGAATCAAATTCACATAAAAATTCCAGCCATCTAGCTTGCCTATCATTTAATGTGGGCTGCTCAAAAACATATTTCAAACCACAATGGTCTATCCTTAGTTCAAATTTTCTACCCATTAAATAGTGCCTCCACATTTTCAAGGTGTGCACTATGGCTGCAAGCTCCACATCATGAGTAGCATAGTTCTTCTCATGCTCCTTCAAATTCCTTGACTAGTAGCATACTACATGGTTATCTTGAATAAGAACTCCTCCAAGTCATCTTTTCATGCATCTGTGCATAACACAAAGTCATTTTCCAGAGTTTCAATCTTTAGAATTGGAGCACTTGTGAGAAGATTCTTCAAGAGCTGGAAGCTTTCTTCACATCTCAGTGTCCACTCAAATTTCATCTCCTTCTTTTGCAAAGAAGTGATTGGGTGTGTGACCTTGGAGAATCCTTCAATAAACCTCTTGTAGTAACCAGCAAGACCCATAAAAGATCTCACATATGTCACATTTCTTGGAGATTGTTGGCCAATTCATGATGGCTTCAATATTCTCGGGATCTACCAATATTCCCTCCTTGGAAATAATGTGACCCAAATAATGAATTTTATTTTTATAAAATTCACATTCACATTTGCTTATCTTTGCATACAACTTATGGTCCATTAGCAATTGCAAATCCATTCTCAAGTGTTCTTCATTCTCTTCTTCATTCTTGGAATAAATAAGAATGCCATCTAGAGATACAAGAACAAGCTTGTCCAAATACTTGCTGAAAACATTATTCATGAGACACATGAATGTAGTTGGTGCATTGGTGATACCAAAAGACACCACCACAAACTCATAGTGTCCATACCTTGTTCTAAAGGTTGTCTTGTGAATGTCGTTTTCCTTGATTCTCACTTGATGATAACCACACCTCAAGTCAATCTTTGAGAACACCTTTTCCCCTCTCATTTGATCAAAAAGATCATCAATTTGAGGCAAGGGATACTTGTTCTTCACCATAACCTTGATAAGTTACATGCAATCAATATATAACCTAAGGGTTCCATCCTTATTTTTCACAAAAAGCATGAGTGCTCCCCATGGAGACACACTTGGCCTTATGTACTTCTTTTCCAACAATTCTCGCAGTTTCATTTTCAGATTTAATAATTCTGGTGTACTCACCTTGTAGGGTGTCTTAGAAACTGGAGCAGATCCTGGAATAAGATCAATTGTAAAATCAATGTCCCTCTTTCGAGGATGTCCTGGAACATCATCGGGAAACACATCCTTGAATTATTTCAAAACAGAATGGTCTTCCAACTTGGAAATTTCATTTTATGTTTTCTCCAAAATATGGGCTACATATATTTCGCAACCTTTCCTGCATAATTTCTTCAATTGCATGGCTGAAATATTCCTAACATAAACTACCTTTGGGATTCCCTTTACAACCCTTGGGTTTCCTTCTTCATCAACACACTCAAAGTCTTGATGTATAAATCAAGTTTAACTCTATGAGCTTCCAACCAGTCCATTCCAATGAAAATATCATAGGAACCGAGTGGAAAAACATTCATATTTGCAAAAGTGGATAGTCCACCCATTTCCAATGGACAATTCTCCATGATTTCGCTAACCTTCCTCTTAGTTCCAGTGGCTAGTTGGACTAACCACGATTTACTATGCTTTGATTTATTAAAAGCACAAATCCCAACAACTTTAGGACTGATATAACTATCAGTAGATCCAAGGTCAATCAAAAGAAATAGAATTCTTACCAACATTACCTTCAACTTCAACCACAGTTGACTGATGGTCTGCTTGGCGGTCCTCTAGTGCTACATAAATTCTCGGGACGGTCCTTGCCACTTGAACCACAGTTTCATCTCCTTGGATGTTGTGAACTTTCTTTTCACTCCCATTCCAATTTGGAAATTTCCTAAGCATGCGTTCCCCTCAAAATCCCCAACATTGAAGAGGATTTCTTGGATCTCTTGGCTTGTCTCCCAACATCCTAGTTGGCCTAGGCACACCCTATGGTGGCTTCCTTGGTTGATTTCTGAACTGAGGAGGATTGAACCCCTTCTTCCTTTGGTCAAATTTTTCATTTTTCTTATCCGTCCATGCCTTATGGAATTTTGTTTTGCTTTTGTTTTGATCAAAACAATACTTGTCCTTTCTTATGGCCTCCTCTAGAGTTCAAGGTTCATCAAACTCAATTCTATCTTTATATGACTGTGGAAGTACACTTAGAAAACACTGAATTTTCACCTTATCATCTCTGATATATTTAACATATCTCAGCAGCTCCAAGAATGTGTTTGCATATTCTTCCATTTAGCTCATGGAACTCTTTGATTTTGTCATCATAGTAACTGTCAGAAAGGTACTTTTCCATGAAGTACCTATAGAACTACTTCCACACAATATTCGTTTCATTGATCCTCTTTACTTGCCGAAGGTGTTCCCACCATATAGATGCTCTTCCATTTAGATTCAAGATGGCCACTCTTGCCTTCATATTTCATGAATAGTCTTGGAATTGGAAATAC
This sequence comes from Larix kaempferi, assembly GCA_027924585.1. Taxonomy (NCBI): domain Eukaryota; kingdom Viridiplantae; phylum Streptophyta; class Pinopsida; order Pinales; family Pinaceae; genus Larix; species Larix kaempferi. The sequence goes on from BSBM01000909.1 coordinate 8,273,027, forward strand.
TTCCTCATCCCAAGAGTCCAAGCTTCAACTTCTTGACCAGATTTAACCTCACCATCAAAAGTAGGAGGTTTGGACTTCTTAAATTCTCCATGAGAGTTGTTCCTGGAAGACCTCTTCCTCTTGTTTCTATGAGATGAAGAGCTTAAAACTTCAATGGATTCTTTATATTCAGATGACTCACTACAAGCGATTTATGGATTATATGTCCTATCTCTAGAAATCCTTCTTGAAGTATGGGATCTCTTGTGGGAATTCCTCCTTGAGCTACCCCCACCCCTTTCCTGATTTTATGAATCATGCCCATGGTTGATCTTCCTTTCAATGTTAGTAAATATTTGAATCATAGCTAAATTCAATTGATTCTGATCCTCTTGGGATCTAATTAGCCTTTCATTGTCTTCTCTACAACTCTGCATTTCTACCTTTAAGCTCTGCATGGTTTCAAGAATGTCTGAGGGAGTTATTTGGTTTATTCTACCATTAGATTTCGTCTTTGCATTCTCAACATGCACATTCTCTCCCATTGCATATGCCTCAATATCATAAGGATCTTGTGCATCCTCCATGATGATACGATGTGGGTCAAGGGGGATTTCCCCCTTGCAGCTTCCCTGCGCTAATGCACGAGAGAGAGACACATGGATGGTGCAGTTTTCTTTCATAGCTATAAAAATAAATTAACCTTCGTGCACCTTCATGTGCCTGAGTTAATCCTGGCCGTTGATCAGATCTACGTGATACCCAATACTGACATGATCACCATGGGTCCCATTTCCCCTATCACCTACGCATTGTATGTATGGACCCATCATAACATTACTGCTCATCATGCCGAAAGCGGTTTCAGGGTCCGCGGAGAGCGATTTCCTGGACCTGCTTTTGGGATCCTAAATGCACGAGAGAGAAATATGTCATCGAGCAATTTACTGCTTCAAGTTGGTGTAGATCAATTATCCTTTGTGCATGTTTAAGGCCCCGAGACACTGTGAGACATTGATTAGATCTACACGATATCTGAAAACTGACATGAATGATGAGGGTCCCATCCCTTCTAACATTTCTTCCTGTCACATCTCCCCATGTCACATTCGTTCCTTGTTGGACCCAAAAGTGGTTTTAGGATCCGAAACAAGGAGTTTCCCGAGACCGATTTTATGTGCTTGAAAGAACCAGAGGATGACACATGGATGGGGTGGTTTTCATTCAGGGCCATGAAAACACATTAACTTTCGTGCACCTTCCCGGGCCTGAATCATTCTTAGTCATCGATCTACCTTACTGCTCAACAACCAGATCTTATCTGCCTTCACACTCCATCCCTTATGGTCACCTGCGCATACATAGATTTGATGTTGTTTGTCCACATCACACAATCTTCCCACGTAGCTCCTCCACATCATACCTCGTTCCCATGTGGATCCTCCACATCACCCTTCCACTTGGAACTAGTGGGGCCGACCTAAATTTTCCCAATTTTGAAAATTTCAGTTTTATGCAAAGTTTTGATTGGGAAATAAGGGGAAAGTTTCAAAATTGATTTCAAACTCAATCCAAACCCTCAACTTCCATTTAACTGCCATATTATAGAAAAAAATTTCCTATAGAACCAGTTCTAATTTTTTCCTGTAAATCGTGATTTCTGGCCCATATAGCTCTGACATTGCAACCAGAAGCTCTGATACCACTTTGTAACGTCCCCCTAACCCAATCTGACCATTAGGAGGGGACGCTAGAAAAACCTGGGCCCTCAAATTTTTCCCCAGATCCATAATACGAATTTCAACAAATAGAATGTGTGCAGAATGCAAATAAACATGCACAACGGAATTCAAAACTATCCACACATATCTAATATAAAAATACAAGCATAAACATTACAACCATCAAATAAAACATTTCAAATTATAATACATGAGAATACTTATCTTAATCCAACGCAGATCCAAGCAACTGGCTACGTAAGAGCGCTTTTCCACCCAACCATACGAACTCAGTCCAACATATACTCTTTCTACTGCTTAGGCCACCCCAAGTTGGGCTATGATGCCACCAGGGTGAAGGAAACACCTAGAAGCTTCTATCTCTCAGACCACAACCCATTATGCTCTTTGTGCTTAGCCAAATTCTCATACAGAGCTCTATAGTGGTCTCACTCTGCCCTCACAACCTTGGCTTCCACAATACCTTCCCCACACAACACCCTTCTAGCTCAGGAATCCCCTTCACCGATCCATGGTTCTCTTGGGTGATCCATCTTGATGGGTGCTTCCATTGTGGGCATAGAAGAAGTCCAACTTGGTATTGGATTCTATAGAACCTACTACAACCTCAATCTATGGCTTCTCAAGCACCTACGATCAATAGAAATCAAGGGTAATGGTTCTTAGCTTTCCCAACCTCTCTACTCAAGTACAGACAACAAAACCCACTTCCCAATATGCAACATGGTCTCCAAATTCGAATTTCTAGGTTCAAAACAACATGGTAAGTTCATGGACAACAATGGAGAGCTCTCCAACCTCCAAATATTCATGTAAGAATGAGGAAAATGAGGGTTGACTCCAAGGAATATGGGAAAATGGTGAAAAGACAACTGACATGACTTCTGGCGGTAGAAGAAAGGACTCTTGGCAGCTATAGATTGACTTTTGTCATGACAGAACTGTCACAAAAGTGGAGTCAACTCCATGCTTAATAGCTACATGAGGTGAATTTTCCCACCACACGCATGCATTAATGATTGAAAAATGGTCAAAAAGGAGATAATTGGCTTATTCTCATCACATGACAGAATTTTGGGTGAGTTCTAAGTTTGACACTTGGCAGCAAGGATTTAGTCATCCATGGACCCCCTTTCCTCTTCCCCTCTGGTGGAATCATAGCCTCTTTGGTGATCTTTACACAACTAGTCTTGGACCATTTTATTATTTATGAACATAATATTTACATATATTATAGATCAGCATAAAATACAACTAAGCAACCCAAATGAACATCATGCATTCCTAAACATCCACTAGTTGAGCCTTGGTCTTGAGTTCCGCACTAGGAATTCACACTAGCATATTTACATCATTTACATAATTTGGATAAATACATTCCAAGTCAAAACCGGGGGTATTACAGAAAGAGTCAACCAACCCTTCCATGATCATGGTATTATTGTCAAGTGGTACTTGGAGGTTTCAATTGACCTTTCCTGTGGATTAGATATCTCATTAAGGAGAGCCTAGGGAATAATTGGAAAATACCTTTTCTAGGATAGTATTCTCATTTAGGTGAAACCTTAGGAATATTTGACATACCCTTCCACTAGATTAGGTTTTTCTTTAAAGGGATCTAGGTGAAGGTTTTCCTAATGTTTCATATAGTGTATTATCATAGATCAAGGGGACACCTAGGGAAGGTTCCTCTAACCCTTCCTTCAACATAGAATTGATGTCAACAGGGAAGCTAGGGAAGAGTTAGATGACCCTTCAACAAGGATGGTATAATTTTATTATGGAGAGTTCAAGAAACGGTTGGTTGACCAATCCTATATATTATCTTTGCCATCTAGAGGGATCTTAGGGAAGGTTCGATTGAGCATTCCCTAGGCATATTAGTCGTTTTGAAAAAGATGTCAATGATAGCTCAATCAATGTTTTATAAGAAAATTATTTTTTCAAGGGAGATTTGAGGAAAGGATAAACTAACATTCCATTTTATTGTATTTCCATCAAGGGGAGATAATGAATGCTTAAATTTTCCCTTATTATATCATAGTGTTCACATTAATTCCAACCCCATGTATGGTCTAGTTGATATATCCTTAGGAATAACATTAATGTCACATGTGATCCTAGGTAAAATTTGGACAAATCTTCCTCTATCAGAGTATTCTTATTGAGGGGGGTCATTAGGAAGGGACGAACAACCCTTATTCGAGCATACCATTCACATTCATAAGGATCCTATAGAAGGTTTAGATAAACCTTTCTTAGGAAAAATGTTATTATCGAGGTGAAGAGCAAGGATGGATTGGAAATCCTTTGTCTATATTATATTACCTATCAAGGGGATTAAAGGGAAGGAATGACTAACCATTTCTCTAGAATATATTTGCAATCAAGGGGATATTATTGAAGAGTTGATCAACCATTCTTCAATCATAATATTCATGATAATCCATGGATCTTGGGGAAGGGTTTATCAACCATTAATTGAGAATAATATTATTGTTGATTATGATATAAGGGAAGGGTCGAGTAACCATTCCTCTCAATTATATTTATAATCAAGGAGAGCTCATGGATAGATTAGCTTACCTTTCTATTGGCTTAGTATTATTATCAATGGGGATCCCCTTGTAGGGTTATATGATCCACCTACTTGATTAATTTTTTTTAAAGGGGAGGCTAGCGAAGGGCCACCTCACCCTTCATCATAGTATTATTGTTCAATGGGATATTGAGAAAAATTTAAGTAGACTCTTCCTCTAGCAAGATATTCACATTAATGGGCATCCTAAGGAAGAGTTGGTTGACCCTTCATGATGCATAGTATTGTTTCCTAGGGGGGCAGGGAAGGGTTAGTTAAAACTTCCTCTTGATTATATTTCTCATCCACAGGACCTCAACGAAGGATTATACGACCTTTCCTAGTGCATAGTATTTTGGTATAGTGTGAACCTATAGAATGGAAGCATGGTCATTCCTTAATCATAGTATTCTCATTGAATTAGAGATTATCGATTGAAAAATCAATCCTTGCTTTAGTATAGTATTATCATCTTGGATGAGACTAGGGAATCGTCTATTGTCCCTTCCTCAACGTTAGTGTTATTGTAGATGTTTTTTTATGAGAACATTTGGTTGATCATTCTATGAAAATCCTCACAGCAGATCTAAGAGATGATGTATACCTCACAAGAGAATGATTATGATTAAGCAAGAAAATAGAAGAAGAGTGGTCAATACAGTATAATGAGCAACATAATAATATGGTACAGTAGAACTCGGATAGAAGCAATAATACTTCACACACACTAGTTAATTAATCACAATATGGGCAAATAAATATCACAATGTATGAGGAATTCGAATGCCTAAGGTGGCAATTAGAATTAGCCTTCATGGAGTGATCAAAAGATCACTGGAGTGTCATCGGAGCACAACTAGAAGTCTTCATCATCATCAGTGGAGTCATCAATGCTCAAGTAACTGTCAACCATCAGTCAAACTGAGTCTGGTAGGTGTAACTAAGTGTAAACTGAAGACAACTGGACTAGTAGGTGAAGAAGGGCGAGTTGCTTCCTAAAATAAAGGAATAAGGGCGCATTAAGCAACTAGAGGGCTAAAATTGAATAGTGAGAAGCTCCTGGAGGCTAGCTAACTGAGGGCTAGGTACTGGACTGATGACTGGGATGCATGCAAACCCTATAATGCATGCAAACCCTAAAAGTGCATGCATGACTGAAAATGTAAATGATCGAAATACTGGTGGGACTAGGATGGAGTATAGGAATATCCTAATACATTCCTCCAACATTTTATTATGGTCAAGGGAAAGCTCAAGGAAGGTTCAACTATCCCTTCCTCTATCATAATATTCTATTTGAGGGGATTCCCATGAAAGTGTTGTCTAATAATTTGATTTAGATCCCTAATATGTGTCAACCTACCCTTCCTCCATATTAGTATTCTAGTTGATGAAAAATTGACTCTTTCTCTAAGGTGAATCCATGAAGATGGGTAACACTTTTTGGACAAAAGTGATGGTGAAAATTCAATTTTTTACTGATTTATTAAATTGAATCTCTCAAAGCTCATACATGCCTCATGAATTATGACACTCAAAAAAATAAATTGTACGGAGTTACGTTTCCTTTCTGCCTATATTTCATAAAAATCTATAATTTTATAGAATATGCCAAAATTGCATATATTGATATGTTTGTTCTTGTAAATTTCAGGAAAAGTTAACAAGTGGCTTGTGTGCATGTAAAATAATTTAATGATAATGCATAATTTTTGAAAAAAATGATATATGAGCATAATCTACACAAAATGCACTGGGGCACACATATTTTTTTCAATTTATTTTGAAAAACTATAATTTTTTATTAATTTTTGAAAGTAAAGATTGAAAAATTTATTCGCATTTTGTACACATGAACATTTTTTACTGGTTACAAAAATTGAAAAAAAAAAACTTTTGAAGATGATGTGTTGATGTGGGGCATATATATTTTTTGAAATTTTCGGTTGTGTACTTTTTATGTTGTTGATTTTTGTTTCCGCTGATTCAAAGTTGTGGACATATTAACTCAAAAGCCCATAATTTATTTTTCAATGGATAGATGGCTCATTGTCGAATCCATTGGTATGAAGTACACCACCTAAGGTGCATCCTAAGGTAGGGTTTAGGACCGACAAAGAGGCCAGTAAAATTAAATTTTCAAAAAATGGAGCTAAAAGCCTATTTTTAAATCCCTCGATTGAGCTTATTATCTCAATCAAGGAATAAGCTCAATCGAGGTTTTAAAACCCTCGATTGAGGTTTTAAGTGCATTTTTAAATACCTCAATCGAGGGTTTATGTGTGGCCAAGACATAAGCTCGATCAAGAAGTTTTAAAAACTTTGATTATACATGATTTGGGGTGCTCGTTCTAACTATTTGCGTTCCCTTGTAAATTAATAAATTTATTAATATAATTTATTAAATTTAAAGCCTTCATGGGATCGAGCTCTTCCAATTAATGAATTTTTTATATTTATATCAATTGAATTTGATATTTTCCAATTCTAAAACAAGGTGAATATATATGTACAATATTCTTCTAAATAAACTAGATAAACTATCCAAAGTAATTTTTTTTATTAGATTAAATAAATTTTAATACTTATATATCTTCTTGTGTCTTCATATATATATATATATATATATATATATATATATATAACATAATTTCAAGAAGAATAATGATACATGTGGGTACTAGTAAATACCTTGAAGAGCAATCAGGTAAAGGCAGTTGGATTGCCACTTCCTCTAGATTTTATACATGTTAAAATAGGTTGCAGATTAAGTGGTGTTATAGATGTGACTAAAATCATGGAAAATAGGGATAAGGGTCCTTTGGTTCTTGGTTCTTAGTCACAAGCAAGGATTAAGAACCAAAGGACCCTTTTTTGTAATTTTTCATGATTTCAATTACATCTATAAACGCCAATTACTCTTTTATTACATATATAACCCCTCTTTGCTAGTCCTCAATCAATATTTTATGCAATATACATGGTGAAATAAGTTGCAGTCGTCGAGATTCTATGCAACAGACAGAGTGAAATAAGTCGCAGTTTGTTGTTGTTTTATTTTTATAACTATTGCACAATCTCGATCAAGAACTCAATCTTGATTGAGCTTCTAAATTCCACAAGTGGGAAATATCACCTCACCTTTTGTTTTAAAAAAAATTTCAGACAAAAACCCTTGAGCAAGCATTCAAATTATTTTTAAAGCTCAATCAAGCACTTGTAAAAATATTGATCGAACTCTTTTTTCACCATACTCACACTCTCTTCTTTCCAAAAATAGTTACACATCTTCATCGAAACACCATCCAACATAGCATACTATTGGAACCAATTTAATACTGAGAGGGGGGGATCATTATTAGCGCAGTTATTTGCAATTTTTACCTTCTTAAAAAAATTAACTTTACCTAATTCTTATATTTAGTTATGCATCAATAAATAAAACATTCATCCATAAATTCACCAAGAAAAAGAACACAAAACATAGGAATTTTGACGTGGAAATCCAATCAGGAGAAAACCATAAAACTCTTATTTATAATGAGAAAGAATACATTCAAGGAAGCACCAACTTCCTATATTTACTAGCAGCAATTGGAAGGAGGTGCTGAACCCTTTCTTTTAAAGGCTCCGACATGAAGGAAGAATTGGCTCCCTGTGTTTGTCCAACACCAACTGGAAGGAGTCTACAACCCCCTTTCTCCTTACCCCATCCTGCCGCCAGTATATCCAAAATGTGATTCTAACTTACTGAAATTCAACTCCACACACTCGTTTTATCTTCTAAATATAATTTTGTTCTTCGCTACCTTTGTATGCATTTGATTCTCTATCACTTAGTTGCATACATCACTTGAATTTTCATTCCTCTCAATTCACACTTCTGTTAATCTCTTACTTCATGTACTATAGGCTTGTTGGTAATGCAGTCTACAATGAGGTAAGCTCTATCATTCTGTTATGGTTCTACTTCTTTCACCAACTGATACTGTTCTTTTACTTGATAGTTTGCTTCTCTAAGATACTGCACTAGTAACAGCTGGAACTATGCACTTATTGATGGGTTTGTTCTGTATAGGTGCTAAAATATTTTAGACAATCTATGACTTGTTGTGCATCAATATATTCATCCTTTCGGTTTAATGCACTTGCCTCAAATAATTTGCATCATGAAACACTCACTGGATCTTGCTATTGCTATGTCATCATGTATCAGAGGGACTTATTGACTTCGCACACTTTTACTTCTGCTTATATGCATCAGCTAGACATTTGTGCATAATTTGAAATAATTTGGTTATGCATCTATGCTTCTGTATTTACAAAGTCCGTGAATATTAGCGTGATGACAGTAATATGGTCACTCAAAACATCAAGCACTTGCACATACTTCATTGTTTCTTCCTTTTAGTACTTGTGCATCCGTCACAGATCTACAACATCATTATGCACACCATCAATTTTGCATTCTGTTGCATGTGTTCTCTCAGATCCTCACTAAATCATTTTGTTCTGAACTCAATCCCTTTGATGCCTTGAATATCAAACTATGAAAAACACTAGAAGCTCTTATGCTCTTTCCATCAAGATTACATCAAATCTCCAACTTGCATCTCTATTTATACAGGTCCTGCACAGATTGTATGTCCACAAGTTGGTTGTGGAAACCTTTCTTCCATGTTTCACGGATTGTGCATTTTCCACATGTCATCTTTTGCACTATTGATCTGTCATCCTTTGTATGTTTTGCGTCTTCATGGTCCAAAAATTAGTGGGACTTTACACTTTGGTGGTGTACTCTTGCACTCTTGATGTACCATTTCTTTGAGATATGTGTGCAGCCTTGCTTTTCAACTTGGTGTATCTTAAACCTTCGTTTTACCATACCTTGTGGGTAATGTGCCCTTGATATGTTGATACTTTGCGGAATCTATGCATACTCCAACTTCTGCTTGGTGGGACTTTTACCCGTGCCTTGTCATCACTTTTGGGACTTGTGCACCTAGTGTACCATTGGATATGGAATTTTCTCATAGACTTACTTCAACTGCTATATCATTCTAGGATCTTGCGTGCTTTTCACTAACTGAAAACATCTTTTGATTGGATAAACTTATGCGCTTTTAGGACTCTCCAACCATTTTTTGTTTCTTACTGCTTGTGCACTTCCGAACTTCCACCAATCCATGCTTGCGCATACCAGAGACTTCTTTCAACATGCTTTCACACTTGTATTATTTTCTCAACCAACTCCTTGGCTTCTTATGCACATGTACCATTGTCCAACTAGTGTTTTGACTTCTACCATGAATGTGTATGACATGGTGGACTTGACCTCTACGCAGGTACTTCTTTGAACTAAATCTATATGTTGTATCCATAGGCACACACCTTTAGACTCGATGCAACTTCTAGATATAATTCTTCACACTAGCATCCATGTCCTTCACCATCTTGTGCAGACACTTCTTTAAAGTGGTTTCCATATACTTCTTCACACTTCTCTAGGAATTTTGTATCCACTATGAAACCAAGTGATATCAATGACTCAAACCAAAATCAGTTGACATCCTCTTTGACATTAGTTTACATCAATGACAATGAAATTTCAACAATACCCCCCTTTGGCATTGATTTCAACACCTTATGAATCTGTGCATGATCCTCTTTGAACTGTATGCTTCATTTTTACTTTGTCACATTTCTCCCCCTGTGTATATGCCCCCCCAAAGTTCTTTGGGATTTTGGCTACTACGATGTCCATTATCAATTCTTCTCCTACTTCTATGTGAACCATGCTTCTTTCTGTTTCTTCTGCGCAGACCATATTCCATTTCTCCAAGTGGTCTACTTCACACTCTTTCATGTCTTCCATATTTCTATGCTTCGTCTGTTGTATCTCTATGTTGTTCCTTTGATGATTTGCTTCATGCTCTTTCACGTATGTTGAAACTTTATGTTGTATATATGTTTTCTATTGCATCCTCATCATGATGTATCTTTTACTGCATTCATTACTTGTGCGACCAATTTCATGTATTATACTTCAGTCTTGTTGTCTTCATGCATCTCTCCTTGCTTCCACTATTTCTGCTTGCTTCAGCTTCATGCCTGGCAACTTCATGTATTTCTCTCCCTTTGACATCAATGGAAAAGAGGTTCCATTACTTGTGCAATGTAGATTCTTCTATTACTTGGTTTTGTGCTTGGCCCTAATCATGAATGTTTTAAGGGATGACTACCCCTATCTGGTATAATTCTGCATTGATGTCCTTTCATAATTCTCTTTGATTTCTTTCTTGAAATAGGCATTGCATTATTTCTTCAGCTGGATTTCCTGTTACAACACTTAAATAACCTTTGCATAGTGATCCATATAGAATTCCTATGATGCCAACTACATAGTGTTGAACTCGGTCTTATATTGGTTTTGTATTACACTTCATGCGCCTCACTACTTCATCTATCGCATTTACTATGTTGCCACAGGTCCTTATTGCATTTAATGTTATCTCATCCTTTTCTAAGACAACCAAAGATATGGCACGTTTTTCATTTATCGAACAAATCAAGATAAAAGTGGACATGACACTGATCCAGATTTATGCAGGAATGAAATAAGATAGCATATACATAATCATATACAGAGATATATTGCAAAGAACAAAATGATATAGTAAACACACATTTTATTAAATAGTGGAAACAGAACAGACTATAAAATACAATAGCTGGAATGGTGGTAGCTATCTCTGAGAAAAGATGTGGCTTCTATGCTCATTCGTGCCAGGATTAATACAAAGAGAGTATGAAAGGGCCTATTTATCATAAGCATGAGGGAGGGAATCCCAAAAACCTAAGCCTAGAAGATGAAGCGCCAAAAGTCATGTGGGCCCCGTTTGGGTAAGTTAGTACATCAACTTCCCGGGGTCGTAACTCTCGCATGCGATCTCTGTTTGGGGCATACAATAGCTCGTTGGAAAGATTTATTCAATGACTACAAAACGATATCGCAAATCTTGATTCAGCAACATGACAACAATAGGCGCGCAGTACCCATAGTTGCTCGAGAATTCAACGCCGAAAAAAATGTCATTTAGGGCCTCAAAATGGCTCCGGAAGTTCAGGACCCGAAAAACTGCTCAAAATAGTGAATTCCCAAAAATGCCAGAAGACTATTTTGAGCCAGTCGGAAGAGGTGGGTCACCACCGATATCCACCTGGATCAATCCTCCATCCTTAGGAAGCAATGGTCTCCATTGCCTCAAATCCCTTATCATATGTTGCATTGTGTGCTGAGTTGAGCTTTTGGTGCGGCGTTTCCGGAAGTGAAAAGGATGCCTTACTTTGACGTCTACAGAGGGTTGTAATTGTTGGAGGCGCTGGAACTGTTCAATACTTTTGGTTTTCGTGGTATCGTTGGTCGACACCGGTGTGGATGGTTTATTTTTGGAGGAACACCTTGAATGCATGGCCTTGCACTATAGAGGTACCCGAATAGGCGATGCTGCACTGGCTTTGTGTTTTTCCTATTTCTATTGAGTAGAGGGATAATGTGAAGAGGTTGTGGATGTCTCTGTGATCTGATGTTCACCTCTAGTGGAAATTGTGAATAGGGAAACTTTCCCAGTGTGGGAGATTATCTTCCTGTGCCGCTGGGTTGGGGTAGGTGCAACTATCTCTAGTATCCGATAGAGTTTTCCTCCCAAAGTTACAATGACATTGCGAGGTCGTGATTCATATACAACATGACGCTTCCACATATATGGCTATCCTAAAAGAAGATCACATACTTCAAGTGGGGCCACATCACACACTACCTCATCTTTGAAGGGCTTGATGCCGTATTGTAGGTGACATTGGTGATTGATGCAGATCCCTCGTCCTTAGCTTAGCCATCCAATGGTGTACGGTTGTGGGTGTGGTGTTATTGGTAGCTCCAATTTCTTGATGACTTCTGCTGAGATCATGTTCTTCTAGTTTCCGCTGTCCACAACAAAATGTAGGGGAATTCCCTTCACCCACATATGTGAGTGGAAAAGGCACTCCTCTACCTCCGACTCTTCAGGTTCCTCTCGTTGAATTTGTGTGGTGGAAACAACGGCACTGGGTTCTGCATCAATGATCTGCTTCTTTTTTCGCACGGGTGTGAAATTAGGTTTTGAGTTAGAATCGGAACTAGGATCCGATTTTGAAGCTTTGATCTCAGCCACCAATGACTGTTTTAAGCGACATTCATCAGTGTTGTGCTAGGGGATTTTGTGGAAATCGCACCACTTCCCAGTTTCCTTATTTTTCTTTTCGTTACCCTTCTTCGCTTGTTGTTGGGATTGGTTGTCCTTTACCTGCCCCATGTTCTGCGAGCCAAAGTTTCCCTTGCCCTACTTTTGCGCAGGTCTGAAGTCACGCTTGTTCTTTTGCTGAAGTTTCTGCTCAATTTTGACAGCATATCGATGGGTGGATCCGAGTGAAGAGATTTCCAGGAAATCCATCTCTATTCATATGTACCAATGTAGGCCACTGCAATATTTCAGTACTAGGTGTCACTCGGAGTCCTTGATACCTAGCTTTGTGCGCAAGGTATGAAATTTGTTGGTGTACTTCGACACCGTTTGGTCCCTCTCTTGATGTAGAATGGTCCATTTTGTATACTAGTCATCATAGTTTCCAACAGGGTAATATTGTTCCTTGATGGCATCTATAAAAGAGGCCCAAGTCGGATTGGTATATTCAAACAATCTAGACTTGTCTGATGAGTTTTTCTCACAAAAAGTTTCCCACCAATTTTTGACATGGGGAACGGCCTTGAGGAGCGCAAAGATGATATTTTCCTTGTTGGAAAATTTGTGGACAAAGAAATACCCTTATAGTAGATTCAACCATTTATCTAGGGAATCGGCATCGATCTAGCCTTCAAATAAAGGGATATAAAAATTAACTTGTACCTTGAAAGGAGTCGCATCTCCGAAATTACTGCTCGTTGAATGTGTATCCGTCGCCGTCAGCATGCGTCGAAGGACTTGGGAAAAATTATCCATCATCTCGTTCCTCTGTTGCATGAGGGCTTCCTCGAGAAACAACTTGATAGGATCTACTGCTCTGTCATCTCTATTTTCGTCCGCCATGGGAGGCCGTTTGGGGTGACAAGAGTGGGCTTCCCCAAGTGAGACTATTTCAAGACCCAACTCTCTGTATCCTGACCTCGTCGGGGAAATGCACCGAGAAACAATCAAAGAGTAGACTGCTCTGATACCACTGATCCAGATTTATGCAGGAATGATATAAGATAGCATATACAAAATCATATACAGAGATATATTGCAAATAACACAGTGATACAGTAAACACACATTCTATTAAATAGCGAAAATAGAACAGATTGTAAAACACAATAGCTGGAATGGTGGTAGCTATCACTGAGAAGAGATGTGGCCGCTATGCTCATTTGTGCCAAGATGAATACAAAGAGAGGCCGAAAGGGCCTATTTATCATAAGCATGAGGGAGGGAATCCCAAAACCCTAACCCTAGAAGATGAAGTGCCAAAATTCATGTGGGCCTCATTTGGGTAAGTTAGTACATCAACTTCCCGGGGTCGTAACTCTCGCATGCGATCTCCGTTTCGGGAATACAATAGCTCGTTGGAAAGATTTATTCAATGACTAGAAAAAGATATCACAAATATTGATTCCACAAGGTGGAAATGACATGCACATAGTACCCATATTTGCTCGAGAATTCAACGCCAAAAAAAACGTCGTTTAGGGCCTCAAAATGGCTCCGGAAGTTCAGGATCCGAAAAACTACTAAAAATAGTAAATTCCCAAAATTGCCAGAAGACTGTTTTGAGCCAGTCGGAAGAGGTGGGTCGCCATTGATATCCAATTGGATCAATCCTCCATCCTTAGGAAGTAATGGTCTCCATTGCGTCAAATCCCTTATCATATGTTGCATTGTGTTCTGAGTTGAGCTCCTGGTGCAGCGTTTGTGGAAGTGAAAAGGCTACCTTACTTTGACATCTGCAGAGGGTTGTAATTGTTGGAGGCGCTGGAACTGTTCAACAGTTTTGGTTTTCATGGTATCATTGGTCGACACTGGTGTGGATGGTTTCTTTTTGGAGGAGCACCTTGAATGCGTGGCCTTGCACTATAGAGGTACCCGAATAGGCGATGCTGCACCGACTTTGTGTTTTTCCTGTTTCTACTGAGTAGAGGGACAATGTGCAGAGGTTGTGGATGTCTCTGTGATCTGATGTTCACCTCTAGTAGCCATTGTGAATAGGGAAAATTTCCCAGTGTGGGAGATTATCTTCCTGCCCTGCTGGGTTGGGGTAGGTGCAACTATCTCTGGTATCCGATAGAGTTTTCCTCCCAAAGTGACAATGACACTGCGAGGTCATGATTCATATACAACATGACGCTTACACATATATGGCTGTCCTAAAAGAACATCACATACTTCAAGTGGGGCCACATCACACACTACCTCATCTTTGAAGGGCTTGATGCCATATGGTAGGTGACATTGGTGACTGACGCGGATCCCTCGTCCTTGGCTTAGCCATCCAATGGTGTATGGTTGTGGGTGTGGTGTTATCTGTAGCTCCAATTTCTTGATGACTTCTACTGAGATTAGGTTCTTCTGGCTGCCGCTGTCCACAACAAAATGTAGGGGAATTCCCTTCACCGACATCTGTGAGTGGAAAAGGTGCTCCTCTGCCTCTGACTCTTCAGGTTCCTCTGGTTGAATTTGTGTGGTGGCAACAATGGAACTGGATTCTACATTAATGATCTGCTTCCCTTTTCGCGCGGTTGTGAAATTAGGTTCTGAGTCAGAATCAGAACTGGGATCTGATTCTAAAGCTTTGATCTCAGCCACCAATGACTATTTTGAGCGACATTCATCAGTGTTGTGCCATTGGCTTTTGTGGAAATCGCACCACTTCCCAGTGTCCTTTGTCTTTTCGTTACCCTTCTTCGCTTGTGGTTGGGATTGGTTGTCCTTTCCCTGCCCCGTGTTCTGTGAGCCAGAGTTTCCCTTGCCCTGCTTCTGCGCAAGTCCGAAGTCACGCTTGTTCTTTTGCTGAAATTTATTCTCAATTTTGACAACATATTGATAGGTGGATCCGAGTGAAGAGATTTCCAAGAAATCCATCTCTATTTGTATGTACCGGTGTAGGCCATTGCGATATTTCAGTACTAGGTGCCGCTCGGAGTCTTTGATACCTAGCTTTGTGCTCAAGGTATGAAGTTTGTTGGTGTACTCTGACACCGTTTGGTCCCTCTCTTGACGCAGAATGGTCCATTTTGTGTACTGGTCATCATAGTTTCCAACAGGGTAATATTGTTCCTTTACAACATCTATAAAAGAGGCCCAAGTGGGATTGGTATATTCAAACAACCCAAACTCGTCTGATGAGTTTTTCTCACAATAATTTTCCCGCCAATTTTTGAAATGGGGGACGACCTTGAGGAGTGAAAAGATGATCTTTTCCTTGTCAAAAAATTTGTGGATAGAGAAATACCCTTCTAGTAGATTCAACCATTTATCAAGGGCGTCGGCATCGATCTGGCCTTCAAATAAAGGGATATCAAAATTAACTTGTACCTTGAAAGGAGTCGCATCTCCAAAATGACTGCTCATTGAAGGTGTATCCATCACCGTTGGCACGCGTCGAAGGATTTGGGAAAAAATATCCATCATCTCGTTCCTTTTTTGCGGGAGGGCTTCCTTGAGCAACAACTTGATAGGATCTACTACTTCGTCATCTCTCTTTTCATCCTCCATGGTAGGCCATTTGGGGCGGCGAGAGTGGCCTTCCCCAAGTGAGACTAGTTTGAGACCCAACTCTCTGTATCGTGACCTCGTCGGGGACATGCACCGAGAAACAATCAAAGAGTAGACTACTCTGATACCACTGATCCGGTTTTATGCAGGAACGAAATAAGTTAGCATATACAGAATCATATACAAAGATATATTGCAAAGAACATAGTGATACAATAAACACACATTCTATTAAATAGCGAAAATAGAACAGACTGTAAAATACAATAACTGGAATGGTGGTAGCTATCTCTGAGAAGAGATGTGGCCGCTATGCTCATTCGTGCCAAGATGAATACAAAGAGAGGCCGAAAGGGCCTATTTATCATAAGCATGAGGGAGGGAATCCCAAAAACCTTACCCTAGAAGATGAAGTGCCAAAATTCGTGTGGGCACTGTTTGGATAAGTTAGTACATCAACTTCCCGGGGTCGTAACTCTCACATGCGATCTCCGTTTAGGGAGTACAATAGCTCGTTGGAAAGATTTATTCAATGATTATAAAAAGATATCGCAGATCTCAATTCCAACACGTAGAAATGATAGGCGCGCAATACCTATATTTGCTCGAGAATTCGACGCCAAAAAAAATGTCATTTAGGGCCTCAAAATGGCTCCGAAAGTTCAGGACCCAAAAAACTGCTAAAAATAGTAAATTGCCAAAATTGCCAGAAGACTATTTTGAGCCAGTTGGAAATGGTGGGTCGCCACAAATATCCACTTGGATCAAACACTCAGTTCATATGGAAACAATGATGTGTCGTTTCAGTACTTAAACCTTTTGGGGAAACATTATTCATCGTATGGTGTAATGAACTGAATTTCCGCCCTTTTGTACTTATTTCCAAAAATTCATTAACTCTAGTGTTTAGTTTTGGTGACTCCACCACCCTCTTCGAATTATGTGACATTGAATGGATATCTCATCAAATTAATTGCATGCGTGCGAACGCCTTTTACTCATCTCTATAATATTTCTACGAACAATTCCTGGTTCACTTCCTCTTGCACTCTTGTTCTTTCGTGTCGCATTGCCGTCTGATCTTTTTTTTCTTCTTCTTCGTTTTATAACATAATGGTCACATGTCTTGAGAATGTGTTCCATTCCATCCAGACTCAGCAGTCAGATTTTTTGTGCTTGAGATTTGATATGGGATCCTAGGAACAACAAATGGAGGAAAACAAATTTCTTCATCAATACTCTCAGTCATGGGTGAATTACCTTCATTCTAAGAAACTGATTCTCTTGACCCGCCAAGTGGATAATATGGAACGTCAACAACAACAAATATTGAATGAGTTGTCTCATCTTTGGCCTCAACATGCTTAACCATCGTTGTCTACAACCCTACAGCTTCTTCCGCTATGCTATTCTTCTGAATGTACTGCACTGGTACTAGTATATTTGGAGCTTCATCTTACAAACTAGCCAAACACAGAGCTTAACCTCGAACTGCGGTTGTATATTGCTTCATCGTTTTCATTTTTTCCATCTTTACTGTCTTCTTGTATACGTCATTTTTGGCCTCGGGATGGAGTCTCGACTCATGCATTTTGTAATCATTCTCAATTTTGAATATAATTAAAAGGCTCCCTTTTGCACAGTACCATGTCTTTCAACAATGTCTGATTATTCATGAAAATATTTTCTTCTTATGTTTGTCCTACTGAAGTCAAACTGATACTCTCTGTTCTGTAACATATCATCTGTAGTGTAAATATTCAACCACTTAATGTATGCAATTGAATGTTTCCTTTTCTGTGACATCACATACCATGTGAAAAACATAATGAATACTTGCAATAGTCATCTTAACCACATATACATTCTAACGACACACCTAACTAATATCCCCTTGAATTCCTTAAGATGCATCGTGTTGATTTCAAGGGTTTCACAGAGTCCTTAGGGTACTAGCCAGAGACGCAGCAATTTCTTACTGCATTAGATGTTCCTAAATTATCTACATCTTCAACACACTTCTGATGAGATTTTTTTACCCAAGTCTTATTCTGTGCATTCCTGTTTTGATTCTGCACTAGAGAATTTTCGCTACAGTCCTTTTGAATGCAATTACCTTTGCACAATAATTCTACATTTGGATAATTCACTGCTCTTCGACAATACATGGCCTTATGTCCAAAATCATCACAAGCAAAGCATCTCGCAGTTTGACAATATTTTGCAATAATATGACCAAATATATTTCATCTTGCTCACCTCACCCTATTAATCCTTTTTTAGTTAGGAAATTGAAAAGATCAAAAGTTGAAGGAATAATCATACTTGAAGGACTTAACCTAATTTGGAAAATGTTCTCTATTGCAGACCTTCTTTGGTGTCTTTACATAACCAAGACCTATTCTGTCTTTTGGTGGTCTCTGATCCTTCAAAATATTGTTTAGCATTGGTGTGTTATATTTTAACTTGTTCTACACTTCATCTTCATATTCTGTCTTGTCACTTTCTGATTGTATGCAGATAGGATTGTTGCTTGCAATACGAACTTTTTTCTTTCCCTTTATCTCAATCAACTTGTCTTCTAAGCAAGATATATCTCTTTCCTTTTCCTCAAGTTGACTCGTCAACATCATAATTTTCTCTACCAATTCTTCCATAAAAGATTTCAGTGTAGATCTATCTTTCTCAATTAATTCCACCTTAGCTTGTGCAAAACTTAGTTGAATTTCATAGCTAGTCACCTTTTGATGAACTTCCGCGACAATGGATTCATTACATGGTCTATCATGTTCATACTTTGACAATTGTTCCTACAAGAGTTTATTATTCTTCTTTGAATTCTTTAAGTCATACAAGGAACTAACCAATTCACCTTCCCAGTCAATATCTGCATTATCTTCATCATCATCGGATTGACTATAAGTCTTGACCTCTACTGTAGTATTTGGAGTTGTAACTGGATTAGGAGGTGTTTTAAATGATCCAGTGAAGAAGTATTTGTCTAGTGACCCTGGATTTGTTTGTGCAACTACAGTGTTCTTTGAACTGTTATTCTTCCCTCCATCTTTGCTTTCTTCTACTACATGAGCCATGTAGAGTACTTCTTTAGGTTCTTCATTTACCCAAATTTCAAGTTTGGGCACTCGTTGGATGTAGAATTTAATTTTGCATCCAACCCATACCCACACTGCATACTTCGGAGGTACCCACGACATGGAAAAAATAAAATTTCAATAAAAAATGTATTTTAATATTAAAATACATTTATTTATTGAAACTTTCATTTTTTCTTAACATGGGTTCCTCATAACTATGCAGTGTAGGTATGGGTTGGATGCGGAATTAAATTCAGCATCTAACAAGTGCCCAAACTTGAAATTTGGGTAAATCGATAAGTAGATATGTCAAAAATACGATAAGAAAAAATAGTTTATATTTTTCTCCTCTAAAATTTACAACTATTGTTTTATTATTATAACTCTTATTTTATTATTTCCCTTAGGAGGCCCATTTTAGACCTCAAAACTCCCCTAATGAGACTCTTCCTTTGTTTTGGAATCCTTCTTTTATTTTTGGGTCTATGTTGTGAGCATGCAGTTTTTCGATCATAAGACCTAGATTCCTCATCACTGTCGCTGTCTTATTTTTCTTGAAGGGACACTTTGACGCATAGTGGCCTACTCCTCCACATCTAAAGAACGTGAAGGGTAAATTGGTTTTGTACTTACCTCGTCCTCTTTTCAGCTTCTTGACAAAGTTTGATTCATCACAGTTGTCTTTGTCATGATCATGCTTATGCTTTCCCATGGATTGAAAAGTGGCTTCCTTTATAAGGGGAGGATCCTTATCAGTTCTCATCTTGTCTGCAATGAGAATCCCTTGAAGCTTATCCTTCATCAGGTCTTCAATATTAGCTCGATCTTCTAACCCAGACACCTTCGCATTGAATCTTTGAGGCAAAGTCCTCAATATATTTTGTACCAGTGATTATTCATCTAGTGTGACCCAAAGACTCTTGATAGCATTGACTATCTCATCTAATCTTAAGAAGTAATATGTAATGCTCTCTTCATCTTTCATCCTCAATTATTCAATTTTTCTATAGTATTTTTGCAACTTTGCTTTCTTTACCTTATCGTTTCCTTCATAGATACCTCTGAGTTTGTCCCAAACTTCCTTGGCTAATGCACAATGCATAACCTTGATGAATTCATCACCTGTCAAACCACATAGCAGAGCATTTCTAGATTTTTCATTGCTTTTATAGATTCTTCTTTATGCTGAATTAACTGGCACAACTGTTGGGACATCATAACCATCGACAATAAATTTCCAAACATTTGCTCCAAATGATTGTAGATAAACTTCCATACAAACCTTCTAGAAGATATAATTGGTGTCATCAAACCTTAGTTCTCTATTGTTGGAAAGGCCTTCCTGCTTATCCATTTCTATGCAATGATCTATCTTCTAGATGTTAATATATTGTTGAATAAACCCACTCCGATACAAATTGTTGGAATCGATTTAATATTGAGAGTGTTAAATTTTCAGTATTAAATCACAATACTATAGGATCTTTGCTGAGAGAACAACATCTACAGTATATCAATGCATGACAATCATAATATGACAAGCATCACAAGCATCACAAGAATCAAAAGCATAGAGACAAGAGACACAGAGTTTCCGTGGGGAAAACCCTAAGGTGAAAAACCCCACAACTTCCTCAGAGATAGAGAGAGCAATGGCTCAACCAAAATAAAACCAAATAACACAGAGATAGTCTCCTAGCAGATGATCCTCCTCCTCCTCACTAGTGCGCCACTTTTCAGAGAGAGAGATAAATGCTTTTTCGAGTAAAGATCTCTATTTATACTCACCTTTTTGCCCAGTGACCTACTGGGGCCGACTTGTCTACTTGAGTACATCCACATTATATTATATATTAATTAGGGCCGACCCCATAAGGTGGTCTAATAACCCATCGGCAAGTACACACACTTGCGACACTTGTCAATCCACATGACGACACTTCCTTATAGAGGAATAACACATCTCTTATAAGGGTACAATAAATATAAATATAATATACAGATGAAATACATTCCGAAGTTACATATACATCAACACTCCCTCTTAACTAGGAAGGTATTTCTCGACACAGATCTGCTAGACAAGTCTTCTTCTCTGGATCATCGTCATCGATGCATCGTCATCATCATCGTCACTGCTGCTACTATCTCAACCAATCTCTGTCTCTACTCGTCATAGGAAGTTCTACAGAGCCAGTCCTTTTTCATACTGGATGTAGGCCCACCACCTGGAGGTCTTCATCATCACTGGCCATACTGTGGAATCCTCAGGACTTTTACGTGCGTCACAAAACCTCGAAAGAGCATCCTAGGCTGTTACGAGCACACAGCTCTACCTATAGGATCTCCCAGGGCACCGAATTACATGTGACCTCACCACAAAACCTCGCAAGAGCATCCCAGGCTGTTACGAGCACACAACTCTACCTATAGGATCTCCCAGGGAAACGAATTACATGTGGTCATGGCAAAACCTCGCAAGAGCATCTGCCAGATATCCCAGGGAACCGAATTACATGCCGTAGGCAAAACCTCGAAAGACTATCTGCAGATCTCCCAGGGAACCGAATTACATGCCATAGGACAAAACCTCGAAAGAGCATCTGCCAGATATCCCAGGGAACCGAATTACATGCCATAGGCAAAACCTCGAAAGACTATCTGCAGATCTCCCAGGGCACCGAATTACATGTCCTCCCAGAGCAAAACCTCGAAAGAGCATTTGCCATATGTCCCAGGGAACCGAATTACATGCCATAGGCAAAACCTCGAAAGACCATCTGCAAATCTCCCAGGGCACCGAATTACATGCTCATCTGCACAACCTGATCCACGGCCACAGAGTATCAACCTGATACTCACCATACATCATCCTGATGTATCCATGATCATCCTGATCATCATCACTGCAACGTCCTGCTGCATGTCATCGGGAGCAACATCCTGAAGCTCGTCATCTATGATCATCCTGATCATCACTGCAACGTCCTGCTGCATGTCATCCGGAGCAACATCCTGAAGCTCGTCATATATGATCATCCTGATCATCACTGCAACATCCTGCTGCATATCATCTGGAGCAACATCCTGAAGCTCGTCATCCATGATCATCCTGATCATCAATGCATCTACCTGATGCATACCAAGTATCTACCTGATACATATCATCATACATGATCCTCCTGATCATACAATGTATCCACCTGATACAAATACATGATACATATCATCATACATGATCCTCCTGATCATCAATGCATCTACCTGATGCATACCAAGTATCTACCTGATACATATCATCATACATGATCCTCCTGATCATCAATGTATCCACCTGATACAAATACAAATACATGATACATATCACCATACATGATCCACCTGATCATACAATGTATCCACCTGATACATATACAGATACATGGTCCAAGCATCCAACATGATGCATATACAAAATACGTACACATGATCCAACTGATCATATCCAGCATCAACATGATGTGTACATAAAAATGATCCAACTGATCATATCCAGGCATCCAACATGATGCGTGCAAAATGATCCAACTGATCATATCCAGCATCCAACATGATGCGTACATACATACAAAATGATCCAACTGATCATATCCAGCATCCAACATGATGCGTACATAAATACATAAAAGAAATGATCCAACTGATCATATCCAAGCAGAAACCAGAACATCATCCTGATGCTCATCATCCAGCGCTTACATCCACAGCCATGTGAAGGATCCTCCTTTCAACATGCTTGGAATGGCTTCAGCAAATGTGTCCATCACTTCTTCCTCGAAGTGTCCTCGATCTGAAGAACACCAAGCCTCTCTCTGAAGTACTCGAACTTCACTTTGGCTAGTGGCTTCGTCAGCACATCTGTAATCTGCTCGTCTGTCGCAACATATAGGAGCTTCACAGCGCCTCTCTGTATCATATCCCTGATATAGTGATATTTGATCTCTATGTGTTTCGCCCTATCATGAAACACTGGGTTCTCGGACAGCTTCACACAAATCTGGTTATCACAGAAGATACCAATAGTATCCAACGGAAGATCAAATAACTCAGACAGTAGCTTCCGTAGCTATACTGCCTCACAACTAGCTGAACATGCTGCAACATACTCAGCCTCAGCTGTACTCAGTGCTATGCAGGACTGCTTCCTGCTGAACCAAGAGATCACACCTGATCCCATACCGAAGCAACACCCAGATGTGCTCTTCCTATCTGCAGCACTGCCAACCCAATCTGAATCAGCATAACCCTGTAGGTTAAACTTTTGATTCACCTCATACCTGAGCCCATAATCCACTGTACCCTTCAGGTACCTCAGAACATGCTTTACAGCAACCAGGTGAACACTCCTCGGATCCGTCAGGAACTGGCTCAATGTGTTCACAGCAAAGTAAGTGTCTGGTCTTGTGTTCTTCAGGTACATCAAGGACCCAATCATCTGACGATACAAAGAGACATCAACCGGCCCAGATGAAGCATCTCATAGAAGCTTCAGATTCGATGCCATAGGTGTGGCCATAGCCTTGTAGTCCATCATCCCGAACCTCTTCAGGATCTCTACTGCATACTTCCCTTGTCCAAGGAAGATTCCATCACTCTGCCACACCTCCATGCCAAAAACAAATAGTGCATCAACCCCAAGTTCTTCATCTCGAACATAGCAGTAAGCTTCCACTGCATGTCGGAAATCAATCTATCTTCACCTGTAACAAATAGGTTATCTGCATACAACTATTCAAGAAAGCTGTCTTTAAACCATCTGGTGTATCTTCTATTTCATCACTTTTATATTTCTCTATGCTGCCATCTGCAACATGCTTGATCTGATAGTTTCATCTGGAAGTCATAACAAACTTCCCTTCAGGTCTTGGGACTACATCCCAAACATCGTTCTTCATGATCGACGGATCATGGCATTTAATTTCTTCATCCCAGATCCTGGGAACTTCAATATCTTCAATATCTTCAATAGATATCTTTGTTGCTGGAACAAATGTTGTAGTTCTTCTTTTGTAGGAGATGGCATACGATCTTTCCTACACAACAAGTTAAATTGCATGATTAGAAAACATCTCATAGTTTTCAGAACAAATTCTTACACATAAAGAAATATGCCATACAGTCATGCAATTATCTTAGCCAATGCTTCAATACAACATTTATCCATATTCCATAACTTTCTAGATGCCTTCCAATCTCTACCAGAACATTGTTAAGAGTATGCACACCTCCCAACATGTCAGCAAAGAGGTTTCATTCTAGATAAGTAGCAATGGAATGTTGTACAGTGCCATAGGCCACTTACCCATGTATATTAGTAGCATACTGTTCATCAATGCAATTATTCTAATATGCACAATACATATCCTAAGTCTACGATCATGAGCATATACATCATTGAACAATTTTATTTAAACAGACAAATATGCAAGAAATTAAAATACTTATCTTTGTTTGTTCATTGGGTGGACTCCCTCTGAGTCTTTGCTTCCTTACAGGAGTTGCTGGAGTCCTAATCTGAAGTTGCTTCTTCTACACCTTTCTGTTGTGGAAAGATGGTCAACTCCCTCTGAATATCTGCATCCTTGCAGAAACTACTGAAGTGTGTTCCTTTGCTTTCTTGTAGGAACAACTGGAGTGTGCTCCCTCTTGATCTTTGCTTCCTGGATTACCTGTTCTTGAACTCATATTCATCCTTGGTCCCTATGCATGCTTATTAGTATCATGATTTTGTTATCCTTGTGATCTCATATAAAATCATACATTCATTAGTATAATATTAAAACACAATAATCTCAAGCATGTATAGTCATGATCATTTCAAACAGAAATAATAAGTATTAGCATTCAAGGTTTATGTAGGATTCTTATGGTTAGTCAAATCATAAGAAACATAACATGTCTAAACCTGTAATTACTCAAACCTATGACTCTTCAGGTTAGTTGAATCATCAATCAAGATAAGAGATATAAAATGCATAAAACCTGTGATTATTCAAACGTATTCCTTCATGATTCTTCTGGTTGGTCATATCATCAATTATGGTAAGAAATATAATATCCATACAGCCATGACTTATTCAAACCTATGACTTCATGAATAATCATTATCAAACAACAGTATAAGATCCTATGATATAAGAAACACATACCTGGTCACCATATTTGCTAGCAATGTGTTCTTGTTCTCTTCAATGACCTACATAACTCATTAGTTAATTTTTGCAAAAACAAATTATACATACCTCTATGTGATCCATGACTATGGATGAATCTTTGTATTTATGTCACCATGGCATGTTCAAGTTGTCCCTTCAAATTGTACAAACCTCCCTCTTGATTTCCAATCACTACTGCATCATCTATGGTCTGTCCCTTTGGCCACATTAGGACTTGGCCATCCACAAATGCAACCCTCATACCTTTTGCATCTAATGCAGAAATGGAGAGTAAGTTCTTCTTGAGCCCAGGTACATAAAGTACTTCCTTCATCTTCAATGATTTTCCAGAATCTAGGTTGTAGGAGGCTTCACCACTTCCTTTGATTGGGTATTGATAATCATCCCCAAGTTTCACCTTATGGGGTGATTCATGTTCAGATAGGTTCACAAAAGATTCTTTGAATCCAGTCATGTGTTTGGATGCCCCGCTATCAATTAACCAATCATTACAACCATGGGAGATTGTACCTGTGAGAGCAGAGATCAGAACATACTCTTCTTCACTTGATGAGACATCATCACTATCACTTTCTGCCCTAGCCTTCTTCTTTGGAGGTTCATCATCTTCGGCAGCATGAGCATGAAACCTTCTTTTGCTGCCCTTCTTCTTCTTACTGGAGTTGTTGTTATTATCCCTTTTGTTCTTGGGACAATCTGAAGCAAAGTGACCCTTCTCATTGCATGTGAAGCATCTTAGGTATTTCTTATTCTTTTGATAGGATCTATTTTGGCGAGGGTGATCCTTCTTGGTTTTGCTTCTTTTGGTGTGAGCTGCAAGAGCTTGATCTTCTCCTCCCATCTTTTCCTCACGAGCTATAAGTCTAGCTTCTTCTTGAGAACATTCTTCCCGAAGTCTACTGAAGGAGATCAACTTCTTCCTTGCACAAATTCCTTGGATAAAGGAATCCCATGACCTGGGTAGGCCATTTAGAGTGGTCATCACCACTTCACCATTCTCCACCATTTCATCTACTGCTTCTAATTGTTCCTTGATCTGAGAGACCCTTGAAAAGTAGGATTGAATGGTTTCTCCATTCTGAAACTTCATTGCTTTCAATTGGTTCCGCAGGGTCATCTTCCGATTTATGTTCTTTCCTTCAAATAGCTTGGTCAAAGATTCAAACATCTCTTTGGGTGTCTTGAGAGAAGACACATGGGGTATGAGATGGTCTTTGATGGAATCAGCAATGATTCTCTTTGCCTTGACCAAGTTCTTCTTGTGCAATACCTTGGCCTCTTCATCCTCTGGGATAGGGATGTCTTCTTTCACATATGAGTCCAACTCATTCTCTTCCAGGATTAGCCCAATCCTATACTTCCAGGCTCGGAAGTTATCAGCCCCTTCAAGCTTATCCTCAAGCTTGGTGTGAAGAGACATCTTTAAGAGTACTTCAAATGGAAATAGAAAAGATTTAGAACTTACCACTTGAAGTGCTGAAAACTGGATCTGGTCCCGGATTGGGGTTTGTCAGAGAAACCCTAAAAATTCAAAATGTGAATTTCAAAATTCCGAAAGGATAGAAAGATGCGCCTTGGAGAGCTGATCAGCCTAGTACATTCAAAATTTGAGATCAGCAAAGTCTTGCCCTTCAAAATTGCCTTTTTGTCCTCCCGGGTTCACTGGGGAGAGCCCTGAATTAGGGTTTGAGTTTCCCGGAGATCTACCCAGCCAAAAATCTCGATCCAAAGCTCAAACCTTCGATTTTTGTAAGGAGCTTCCAGCTGTACCTTCAGTTTCCAGAAATTCCTATTTTTGTGGAAACCCTAATTTTTAGGGCCAGAACTAAAAATGCTCGGAACTGAAATCTAATTGTACAGAAAGATGCGCCTTGATGAGTAGATCCAATCTACTATACTGAATTTCAAAAATCTGTGGAGAGAAACCCAATAAACAAGGAATACAAGCTTCCGTCACTGCAAAATGTCTTCTTCTCAGTTAGGCTCTGATACCATGTTAAATTTTCAGTATTAAATCACAATACTATAGGATCTTTGCTGAGAGAAAAACATCTACAGTATATCAATGCATGACAATCATAATATGACAAGCATCACAAGCATCACAAGAATCAAAAGCATAGAGACAAGAGACACAGAGTTTCCGTGGGGAAAACCCTAAGGTGAAAAACCCCACAACTTCCTCAGAGATAGAGAGAGCAGTGGCTCAACCAAAATACAACCAAATAACACAGAGATAGTCTCCTAGCAGATGATCCTCCTCCTCCTCACTAGTGCGCCACTTTTCAGAGAGAGAGATAAATGCTTTTTCGAGTAAGTAAAATAGAGATCTCCTATCTCTATTTATACTCACCTTTTTGCCCAGTGACCTACTGGGGCCGACTTGTCTACTTGAGTACATCCACATTATATTATATATTAATTAGGGCCGACCCCATAAGGTGGTCTAATAACCCATCGGCAAGTACACACACTTGCGACACTTGTCAATCCACATGACGACACTTCCTTATAGAGGAATAACACATCTCTTATAAGGGTACAATAAATATAAATATAATATACAGATGAAATACATTCCGAAGTTACATATACATCAACAGAGAGGGGGGGTGAATTAGTATTAGCACAGTTATCTTCAATTTTTACCTTCTTACACAACTTAGCCTTCACTTAATTCTTCTCTTCAGTTATGCATCAATATAAATAAAAGGATGCTTCTTTATAATTAGAAATAATGCATTCAAGGAAGCACCAACTTCTTGTATTTACCCACACAAACTGGAAGGAGGCACCAACATCTAGGTTTTATAGGCTCCAACCTGAAGGAAGCACCACTCCCTGTGTTTCTCCAGCACCAGCTAAAAGGAGGCTACAACCCAGTTTCTCCTTTCCCCATCCTTCTGCCTAGATATCCAAAATGTGATTTTGAACTACTGAACTTCAACTCTACACACTCATCTAATCCTCTGAAGATAATTATACTGTGCACTACCATCGTATGCAGTCGATTCTCTGTCATTGAGTTGCATACATCACTTGAATCCTTAGTCCTCTCAATTCACACTCACTACAAGATTTGAACCCAAAATCCGATGAGAAAATCCGATGACATCCGACGAAAAGTACTGTGTCGTCGGATTTCACCTTAAAATTTTCAAAATTTGATGATTGTTTTTTAAATTGGTAGAATGATCCGTCGGATATCCGATGGCTATGTGGATATCCGATGAGATCCCTGGAATATCCAATGGCCATGTGGATATCTGACGGCTTTGTAAATATCGGGCATCATATTAAGCATTGGGATGTTAGATCTCCGACCTCATATTAAGCCCTAGGATGTCGGATATCCAAAATCATAATAAGCCTAGGATGGCCAGAGGATGTCGGATATCAGACATCAAATATCCAACAGTAACTAAGTTCAGGACATCGGATATCCGACGGAAGGATGAATTCGAAACCTATAAATATCGAAGCATTCCAACATGTTTGCTATACAAGCGACGGTTTGCAGAAGTTTTTTTTTCGACGAACTGTTTTTCATTATTTCCATTTCTTTTTTGATTCAAGTGAGTGAAGTGTGGAGCTTCATTTTCTAAGATCGATAATCTTCATTCAAGCTCTTTAAGAGAAAATATCAACTAGCAATATTCCTGATCCAGACGAACAAAATCGACAATTGCCTGCTAGATTGTGGGAAGGAGTTGAAAGAAGGGGTGATGAGAAATGCTATTGTCCATGTAGTCAATGCAGGGTCTTTAAGAGGAGAATAATTTTGATCACAACAGCAACAAAACATTGTAGGGAGCATGGGCACACTAAGGGGGGACATGAATACCATCCATTTGTAAGTTTTGCATTATATATGTTTTTATTTTGATTGCTTTTGTAAATTTATGTATTATTTTAATATATTTTTTTCTTATATCTATTGATCGTGGTTTCAATAAATGGGGACTAACATGGACAATAAATATTATTTTAATATTTAATATTTATTATAATATTTTGTTTTTTTGTGCATGTTGAATCTAGGGTATAGTAGAATAACTCATGTATTTGTTCATTAGTGAGACTAACCCACTCACCGGGGAAAGCACTTAACTTTCTAGATTTGTGACACTTTCCATCATGATAATAGAAATAATGACTATATTGGCATGTTGTAATTTCTCTTATATTTTCTCTATAGAAACCATAGCATCGTTTATATTACCTTAGTGGACAGTATGAGAAATTTTGGGTTGTATTTGAGTAGCTTTGCTCAGTAATTGGGTCAATTATTATGTCTCTTGGATAGTTTGGATGCACCTATTTGACAAACAGTACAATTGGTCATTGTTCTTTTCATCCCAACAATACAAAATTTGTTACATTTTAAATGCGTCACATAAATGTTTACATTTTGCATTTGAAATTTTTACATTTTTCGTTTGAATTTCTTATATTAACTTTTATCTATTGATGGTTTCATGTAATTATAAAGGAAAGAAATCCTACGGAATATCGTCTGGAGGAAGTGTGTCCAGAACAAGTACCGGAGGAACATGGAGCTATGAATAGTAATGGAAAACAAGTTAATGATCACATTGAAGAAGATTATCATACTGATAACATAGTTGAAGATGATGTTACAAATACTTTGATCCATGATTCATTTAATGTTAGAATGGATGATGATCATCATCATCATCATGAAAATGATGAACATTTTGATGATATTCATGATATACCTCTTCTTGATAAGGCATACGAACCCCTTTATGAGGGCTCCAAGACAAATCTTCTCTCTTCTATATTGTTGATAATGAACTTGAAGGTTATGAATGGTCTTTCAAACATATAAGTCACACAGATGTTAATCTATGTAATATATTCCATCACAAAATATATATGATCATGTATTTTATTGTTAATTCATATATAAGTCAAATTATTACCGATGAAATGTGTTTCTTTAATATGATTTCTATAATATATTAACTAGATTTCTATTTTAATTTGTTGGAGCATGATAGGTGAATATTTGTTACCACCGTCAAATATTTTACATCGCACATATCGAGATTTATCTGCCATCATGAAAGAAATAGGAATGCAGTATGAAGCAATTCATCCATGCCCCGATGATCATGTTCTATTTTACAATCAGCATGAATTTGCAATAGAATGTCCTGAATGTCATATCAGTAGATATTGCACAGATCAAGTAACTAAAAAGGTGCCTCGCAAGGTTCTACGTTATATTCCCATTATTCCATGTTTGCAACGTCTGTTCAGGTGCAAAAACATAGCGTAGTTTATGGATTACCATGCATGGAACAAAATTCAAGGCAACATTATTCGGATGCCTGTAGATGGGTCTGCATTAGAGATATGGAGGAAAAATGGCCTCAATTTAAAGAAGAACCTCACAATATTAGGATTTCTTTGGCAGCAGATGGTGTCAATCCATTTGCAGAGATGAGATCCGTTTACTCAGTGTGGCCTATTTTTGTTATCAACAACAACATTCCTCCTTGGTTGACAATAAAGAGGGAGCACATAATGTTGTCAATGATTGTTCTAGGTACGAACCCTGTAGTTTTTTTTATAGTGTAGTGGTATCTCATTTTTCGCATGTCATATATATATCTAATGTTTTTGTATTGTGCAATATGGTTTAATATATATCTAAATGATACGTCTAATAATTATATTTTTTATATGTTCAAAACAATAAGGTAAGTACCAAGTCAAAGATATGAATGTATAATATCGAACCTCTTATTGACGAGCTACTGAAGTTATGGAATGGCATCACTATATATGACGTATCTAGACCAATACGACAAAAGCAATTTCAATTCCATGTAATGCTTGTATGTACAATACATGATGCCCCAGGGTTAACCCATTTTTGAGGTATGTAATTTTAAGTTCCACTTTGCATTTAATTTTACGAACTACTAGTTAATATACTACACATGCATGTTTTTCTAAATAATCTAGTCATTTTGTAAATAATTATAATTGACATAGATATTCCATCTCTTTATGTAGGGCTTCAGACAAAAGGGAAATTTGCATGTCCAGTTTGTGGTCCTAAGATCAAATCTCGTCATTCAAAAATCATAGGAAAGGAGGTGTTTGATGAGTATAGGCACTTCCTCTTTAAGAATCACAGGTATCGAACTACCGAAAAACATGTGTTCAATGGCAAGCAAGAGACTGCATTAAAACTGTAGAGAATGACACCTCACCTATGGAAGTTGCAATATAATAGAAATCGTCAAGGTATGTATAATGATTCATCATATATGATATGATATATTGTATTTTATTATATTTTTGTGTTGTTTACTGTAATTGACATTGATTTATGTAATTTCATGATTGTCGTTCATGTGATCATGAAGGCATTAATGGGCTTCCACGAGGAATGAAAAGTTGTCCTAGACAATTTAGTAGGTTTCCCTACTATGAGCACCTAAAAATTGCTCATCTATTTGATACAATGCATATCATAAATAATGTGAATGAAACATTATGGCGAATATTGGATGGAAGGAGTGACAAAGAAAAAATTGTCAAAATTTGCAAAGACATTCAAGATAGCAACCATGCAATGAAAGATGTCATTCAATTTCATAGCAACAAAGAGAAAATTAATATAAACTCACTTCCATGGATGTTAACGGACCAACAAAGTAATGTTCTAAAAGAAGTCATTCGAAAAATTAAATTTCACACCGGATTTTGTGCGAACATGAAGAATATCATAACAAAGAAAGGTGATTTCACGGGGGTGAAAACGCATGATTGGCATGTCTTCATGAAGGTAATTATTATGGCCGGATGCATTTAGTTATTATTATTTTTCTTATTCCAATGAATATGGTTGGTATTTTTGTTTGTCTACTCTTTGTTGGTAAAATGAAACGATTTGTATATTATTGTTACAGTATGTTCTACCTCTCTCTATCCTGGACAACTTCAACAACAATGTCAAGAAAATAATATATAGTCTCGGGAAATACATGAGCTAAGTGGTGATTTTTTCCATGCACTTAATGTTTGTTTAATTCAACATAGAACTTATATTTTATTTTCATTCTCTAATTCATGTTATGTAAAATAATGGTTTTTTTCTTTAATCTCTTGATTGGGTTGTCATGTCACTTGTAGATGGTTGTCATCTAAAGAATTCCATAAAGAAGACATAAAGTATTGGAGGAGAGAAATTCGACATCTCATGTTTGAAATGCAGAAGCATCTACCTTCGACATTTTTTAATACATAGGAACACTGCCTCATACACCAAGTTGAGGAGATTGAACTGTGTGGACCTGCGCACTCAAGGTCCATGTGGATGGTTGAGAGGCACTTGAAATTTATGAAGGGTTTGTTCAGAAAACAAGCATATGCTGAGGGTTCTATGATGGAGGGATATATGGTATACCAAAACATGTTTTATATTAGTTAATATCTTCCTGTATTAGCGTCAAAGCTCAATTTACGTCGCAATTGTGATCCAGACTCCAATAAAGATTTCAAAGGGGAGTACCCGAAGGGGAAAGGTAGATTGAGGAAGGTGAAAGGTAATATAACACATTTGACTATTGATTTTTATGTATATATATCATACATATTATGTTTTTATATTCAGTACTATTTTGCATCAATTTAGAGTGTACTTATATACTTTAATCTTAAGTGACTATATGTTTGTATTGAATTTTAATTTTATTGTCATCAAACAGTTGGTTGAGAGTGGGATGCAATTCATTTATACATCGCAAACAATCTTGACTGGATGAAGGTATGGATCGAACGATTTGAACAATTTGGTCATGGAATATCATGGGAAGGTGTGGCTTCATTGGGTAAAGCTGCACATCACAATGGAGACATCAATCTAACATGAAGGGAATTCGATTTAGCAAGAGGTTTAAAAGATAAGCAGGTAAGCATATTAATCAACCACACTATTTATTTTTTTGTAAAAAATATTGTTGTTCTATGTCACGCTGATTTTTTTCCATGTATGGCATTATTATAAACATGCACTAGTTAATCTTAAATATTGGATCATTATGTAATCTTTTCCTGTATGGCTTGTTGTAGGTGAAAAACCATAAGGCTATGTGGTGCAATGGATGTAGATATGCCATCAAAAAGTTGGATGAAACGAAGAAAACATCTGATTATGGGATATATGTCGTCTTTGAGGTGAACAATGTTTCTTCTAGAAGTGACAGACATCTAGAACTCTCCGAAAATCAATACTATGGGTATCTGGAAGACATTCTTCAGTGTGACTTTAACTCCTTTAAGGTATTTATGTTCGTTGTCAAATGGTACAGGTGTCGATTGAATCAATGTGATCCCGATAAAACAATTATTGAACATGATAATGGATTTACCATGGTAAATACAAGGTTGTTTGAGCCAGAAATGGAGCCCTATGTTCTTCCAACCCAATGTGAACAGGTATTTTACTCTGAGGTTCCAGGTAGAGTGGGGTGGTCATTTGCTGTGAGACACGATCCAAGGGGAAGGCCGATAAAGTATAACGTAGATGAACGTAATGAAGACATTCTCGAAGAAGAAGATGCCGTTGAAGATGATCATGATCAACATGAGTTAGATGATCATGTTCCTAAAGAAGATGTCAAAGAACTTCTTGAATCACATGATGTATCAGACAATGTCCATGAAGATGATATAGACGATGACATGATGATCGTAATTGACATCGACAACGATGATGATATGGCCAATCCTTACAATGTTGAATTTGGATAATCGGATGATAGTACAGACGATGACTCAGATGAAGAAGATGATGAAGACCATTGAAGTTTACAAGGTATGCAGTAATAATAAATTAACTGTTTCTCAGTGAGTTTCCATTTTTCTATATGTTTTATTTAGAAACATTGCTTGTTAT
Organism: Larix kaempferi; assembly: GCA_027924585.1. Classification (NCBI taxonomy): domain Eukaryota; kingdom Viridiplantae; phylum Streptophyta; class Pinopsida; order Pinales; family Pinaceae; genus Larix; species Larix kaempferi. The sequence goes on from BSBM01000909.1 coordinate 8,307,360, forward strand.
AATATAGTATGACAAAAAACACATTTAATTTTTTTGTACATAGATATTTTTGTCGGGTTATGGGGAATTGAGAGTGATGTGAGGAGGGGGAGGGGCCATAAGAGCTTCCACCTTCACGTGATTGGCCTTGTTTAGTAGAGAATATTAAATTATTCTCGAAACAGAGAGAAGCTTAGTAAGGAAATGCATAATTATCAAGACTCAAACATCATCATCATCATCATCATCATCATCTTCATCATCATCATCTTCATCATCGTCGTCATCATCATCATCATCATCATCATTATCATCTTTATCATAATCATCATCATCATCATCATCGTCTTCATCATCATCATCATCATCATCGTCGTCTTCATCATCATCATCATATTCATCATCATAATCATCATCATATTCATCGTCATCATCATCATAATGAAAAAAAACACATTCTTCATCATCTTAGATAGAAATTCTTCATCATCGTCTTCATCATCACCATCATCATCATCATCGTCACCATCTTCATCATCATCATCGTCACCATCTTCATCATCATCATCATATTCATCATCATCGTCTTCATCATCACCATCATCTTCATTATCATAATCATCATTGTCATTGCCATCATCATCATCGTCATCGCCATCATCATCATCATCATCATCGACGTTGTCGTCATTTTCATCATCATCATCATCATCATCATCATCGTCATCATCATCATCATCATCATCATCATCATCATCATCATATTCATCATCATAATCATCATCATATTCATCGTCATCATCATCATAATGACAAAAAACACATTCTTCATCATCATCTTCATCATCACCATCACAATCATCATCGTCACCATATTCATCATCATCATCGTCACCATCATCATCATCCTCATCATCATCGTCTTCATCATCACCATCATCTTCATCATCATAATCATCGTCATCATCGCCATCATCGCCATCATCATCATCGTCATCATCATCGTCATCATCTTCATCATCATCATCATCATCGTCATCATCATCGTCTTCATCATCATCATCATAATCATCATCATAATCATCATCATAATCATCATCATATTCATCATCATCATCATTGTAATGACAAAAAACACATTCTTCATCATCGTCTTCATCATCACCATCATCATCATCATCATCATCATCATCGTCACCATCTCCATCATCATCATCGTCACCATCTTCATCATCATCATCATATTCATCATCATCCTCTTCATCATCACCATCATCTTCATCATCATAATCATCATTGTCATCGCCATCATCATCATCATCGACATTGTCGTCATCTTCATTATCATCATCATCATCATCGTCATCATCATCATCGTAATCATCATCATCATTCATATTCATCGTCATCATCATCTTCAACATATTCATCATCATCATCACCATCATCTTCATCATCATAATCATCATTGCCATCGCCATCATCATCATCATCATCATCATCATCATCATCGTCATCATCATCATCATCATCATCATCATCATCATCATTCATATTCATCGTCATCATCATCTTCAGCATATTCATCATCATCATCACCATCATCTTCATCATCATAATCATCATCGTCATCACCATCATCATCATCATCATCATCATCATCATCGTCATCATCGTCATCATCATAATGACAAAAAACAGATTCTTCATCATCGTCTTCATCATCACCACCATCATCATCATCCTTGTGCAACTTATGCCCACTGGTAATTTGATTCAACACCTTGTAATTATGTGCTCATAAATGATAAATGATATTGGAAAGTCACTCCTTTCATAATTCATCTTTATGAGTGAGTGTGACAAAAGAGAGTGGCATAACTTATTCATTTGTTTTTAATCACTAGATAGTTCTTTATGAGTGAGTGTGACAAAAGATAGTGGCATAACTTATTCATGTGTTTTTAATCACTAGATAGTTTAATTCAACATCGTGTAATCTTTTTGCTAATAAATGACATTGGAAATTCACTCCTTTCACCTACAGTGAGTATGACAAAAGGGAGTGATTAGATGCAAATGCATAACTTAGATTTGTTTTTTAATCATTAAATATAGTTTAATTTAACATCTTGTATTCTCATGCTCATAAATGATATTGGACATTGTAAAATTAGTCACAGCAGATCTAATGAACAAGTAAATCAATCACAACAGATGAACATAGAAAATATGGTGCAAAACTGTGCAAAACATGCAACAGTGCTCTCTATCCCAGAAAGGGTGAATGAATTACAATACAAACTGTCTCAATGACTGAGCAATTCGAATTGCCTAAGGAGGTCATTCGAATCACAGAATGGAGTAGCTTGACTCTGTCTAGGAGTCCTCATAAATCATCGATGGTGCTCATCAATCACAACAACCAGTCATCCAGGTGTCAAACTGAGTCTAACTGAGTGTAATAAATGTAACTGAAGTGTGTAGCACTGATATAGGATCTGGAGGCTCAGTGGGGGCGCATGGGAGGCTAACTGGAGTCAGAACAAGTCACCTAATCGAACTGGAGGTCAATCGGAGGTGAAACAGTCAGTCAGGAGTGAAACTAGCCTCAAATCAGGGAGAATCGGAGCTAACTGAATGTAACTGGAGTGAATCTGCAGTGGTAGGTGAACAAGTGCACCCTTCTCTGGCAGTAGGTGAGAAGAGGGCGCCTTTCAGCTTAGGAGGGCTAAAACTCTGTGGTAAGTGGCTCCCGGGTGCTAGAAGAAGGTGGATAAGGTGCTGGAGGCATCAAACTGGTGACTGGGATGCATGCAAGTGCATGCAGCTGCATATCCTGAAATAGATCATGCAAGATCCTGAAGTAGATATGTATCCTGAAATAGATGATCCTGAAATAGATATGTATCCTGAAATAGATGACGTGGATATCCGAACACCCCCCCTCAAGCTAGACTATGATGTGCCAACTAAAATAATGTGGGGCCCTGGTAACTAAGACCAAAGGTCACCCCAATACAATAATCCAAAAATGCTGAAAATAAACTAAGTGAGGAAAGAGGGAAAACCCAGTGGGAAGAAAGCCCCCCCTCAAGCTAAAGCATAATAATGAATCAATCTGTCTCCACCATGATGGAACTCACCCCCAACAGTGAACGGAGGTAAGAGAACTTCTTCTCAGTGAATCTCTTGGTGAAGATGTCTGCAATTTGCTCATCAGTAGGGCAATATTGCAGAATGATGGTGCGGTCATGCACCAACTGTCGAATGTAATGCATATGAATCTCAATGTGTTTGGTCCTCTGCCGCTGAACTAGATCTGTGGAGATCTTGATAGCACTTTGATTGTCACAAAATAGGACAGTCGAAGTAGTGCCACCAAAACCAAACTCGGAAAGAATACCCTGCAACCAAACTTCCTGAATGCAGGCATTGACGCCCCCTCGATACTTTGCCTCTGCTGAAGAAAGTGCAATGGCTGCTTGCTTTTTGCTGGACCAGCAAATAGCACCATGACCAATCATGAAAACATAACCAGAAGTGGACTTCCGATCAATGCTATCACCTGCCCAATCTGAATCAGTAAAACCAATGAAATATAGCTCAGAATCTGCAGCATAATGTATGCGAAACTGTCTCGTACCTTGCACATATTGCAAGATCCGCTTGGCTGCTCGCCAATGAAGCTCATGTGGCTGCTGCATATATCTTGACACGGCACTCACGGCATATGAGATATCAGGCCGTGAATGTGTCAAATAAAGTAGTGAACCAATCAACTGTCGATACATACTGCAATCTGCAAGCGGTGTGGAATCTCCCTCCTCAAGACTGATTCCTGAGAGGAATGGGAACGGGGCTGCCTTACATTCAGCCATATTAAACTTCAATAACAGGTCGGAAGCATATTTTTGCTGAGATATAGTGATCCCATCAAAATTTTGAGCTGTCTCCAAGCCCAAAAAGTGACTCAGCAAGCCCAAATCGCTCATGTCAAAAGCTAGATTTAAGGCAGATTTTAGCTTGTTTATTGAAGTAAGTGTGCTACCAGTAATAAGCAGATCATCAACATAAAGTACAATAACCAACAAATTACCTTTAACTCGCTGAAGATAGACATTCGGATCAGATTTGCATCTTTGGAAATTCTGAGAAAGAAGGAAGGAGTCCATCTTTGCGTACCAAGCTCTTGGGGCCTGTTTTAACCCGTACAAAGATTTCTTCAATCTACAAACCAATGATGGATCTGATGTATAACCCTCTGGCTGCTGCATATAGACCTCTTCAGCAAGGTCTCCATGTAAAAATGCACTCTTCACATCCATGTGATGCACTTCCCAGTGCTTGGATGCGGCAATAGCTAAAACAAGGCGGATGGAATCCATCTTTGCAACCGGTGCAAAGGTCTCTGTGTAGTCCACTCCTTGGACTTGGGAAAAACCTTTTGCCACCAACCTTGCTTTATATTTGCTGATAGTGCCATCAGCAGAAACTTTAGTACGGTAGACCCATTTACACTTCACTAATTTTCTTCCAGGTGGAAGAGAAACTAGCTCCCATGTATTGTTCTTTTGAAGAGAACTGTACTCTTCATCCATGGCACTTTTCCATCTCGGATCTCGATGGGCTGAATAGTATGATTGGGGATCTGAACCAGCCATCAAATAACAAATCTCAGGAAGAAATGGATCAGCAATAGAAAGAGCCATACCTGCCCTTTGAAAGTCTCCTCTTGTTCGTCTCGGATCAGCAGGATTTCCAAGACTAGAACCAGCAGATTGTAGAGTGTTTTGGGCCCACTTTGGTAACTGAGGGGGATCTGAATGGTCGGATTCCGAACCTGATATGTCATGATAATCATATGCTGCTACAATATCAGAAATATCAGAACTCATACCTTCATTATCGCTGCTCGAATCTTCTTCTGGTGAAGGCGGTGAATCGGCAGTTTTCTCCTCAACTAGTTGCAATTCTTGAAGCGGTTCTTCAAACTGCACACTGCGCTCTATGAATATCTTTTTAGATCTGATATCCATGAGTTTATATGCTTTTGATTCTTCCCCATATCCTATCAATATGCACTCGATACTTTGTGGATCCAAAGCTCGTCTCTTCTCAGAAGGAATTCTAGCCCATGCAGTAGAGCCAAAAACTCTCAAATTTGACACATCCGGTTTGTGACCAAAGAATGCTTCGAAAGGAGTCATACCTTTCACGGATGAATGTGGAACACGGTTCTATATATATGCAGCAACATTGATTGCTTCAGCCCAAAGATTTGCAGCCAAACCTTTCGATTCAATCATGCATGTAGCCATCTCTTTCAGTGACCGATTTTTCCTTTCCGCTACACCGTTCTGCTGGGGTGTGTAGGGAACTGTATGTTGGATCTTGATTCCGCTTTGGGTACAAAGTTGCAGCAACTAGGAATTGATATATTCCCCACCATTATCAGATCTAAGAGCTTTGATCTTGCTCTCAGTGGTGGCCTCAACAGAAGCCTTAAAATCCTTGAATTTTCCAAGCACTTCTGACTTGTTTTTGAGAAAGAATACCCATGTAAAGCGGGAAAAATCGTCAATAAATGTCAAAACATACCTTGAACCATTTAATGACATATGGGGCAGCGGACCACTGATATCAGAATGGATCAATCCCAAAATAGTAGAGGCTCTGCTAGCCTTGCCGCGGTCGAATCTGTGCTCGGGGTACTTCCCAATAATGCAACCAGTGCATATTCCCTTCGAGGAACGGAGTTGTGGAAGCCCATCTACCATGGATTTATTTGATAGCAGCAGCAAATACTTATAATTTAGATGTCCAAATCTTTCATGCCAAATCCTACTAACCTCATTACCATGTGTGCGAAGAGCAGTGGGCTTTGCAAGCGGAATAAAGTGCGAAAACTCATAGCATTTTGCAGTGTGGTTTGCCTTTCCAACCGCAACTAGTCTTCCACTTTTGATATCAGAAATTTCAACTGTATTAGGGATGAATGTGACTTTCTTTGGATCACCAGTATGTGTCATTTGATACACAGAAAGGAGATTCGAAGCTAAGGAAGGCACATAGAGAACATTCTGAAAGCATCCATGTTCTACATGAATCGTACCTTTTCCCTTTGAAGAAATTTTTGAGTCATCTCCCAAATGGATGGGGATGGAGTTGTTTCGATCGAATGAGGAAAAAGAATCAATATTTGCAGCCATATGATTTGATGCACCCGAATCTATCAAGAGAGTGGGCTTCGAAACCGTTGCCATGAGTGCTTGTCCTCTTTCATGATCGTCATTCCGATCCTTCTTCCTTGCACCGTCAGGAAGGGTTATGTTGTTCTTTTCCAAAAGGAGGGCCATTTGATCTATAGTATTCTTCATACATGAACTTTCGAGATGAAAGCCACGGTTACAATAAGTACATTTAGATTTTTGGTTACCTTCTTTGCCCTTTTGCTTGGATTTCGAACTGGATGGTGCATCCGTTTGCTTGCCTTTGTCTTTTTGCTTGTGAGGCTCGAATTTGGGCTTCTCCTTCTTTAGCTTTCCTTTACCATTCGAGATCTTGGGTCCTTGAACAAATAGGGATGAATCTTTGGAGCTTATGGACCCCATTTGAATCAACTTGTCATGCTCTTTCGTAACGGACTCAATGAAGGCATTCAAGGTAGGCATCTTCCAATTCGGGGTAGTTAGCCGACCGGAATTGAAAGTGGAGACAAATACCGAATAATCTTTCCCAAGCTTTCTTAGAATGGAGAGGATCAACTGTTTATCCTCTTTGATAACACCACTGTTCTTCAATTGCAAGTTCAAGTTCTTGAATTTTGTGAAGAATTCATTGATGGTCTCAAAATTCTCAGGATTAAGGCCAATCAATTCATTCTCTAATTGAAAATCCCTAAGCTCATCCTGCTTGTCGAATAGTGTTTCAAGTTGCTCCCATATAGCTTTTGGAGTCTTCAATCCGCTGAGATGGAAGTGAAGATCCTTGGAGATGGAGAGACAAAGAAGACCGTAAGCTTCATCAAGCTTGTTGTAGTGTTTGGTTCTTTATGCTACATTGTTTGGCTCCAATTCAAGACCAAGAGTGACTCGGTAGTAACCTTTTGAACGTAATATGATCTCCATATCATCTTTCCAATCAAAATAATTGAATGGGGTGAGGATAGGCTTTGAAGAAGAGTATTCCATTGCAAGGATTGAGTCAACTGATGAAGAGGAAGCTTGCATGCAGACTATAGCGAATGCAATTGAAGGAGGAAACCTTGCATTCAGAAAATAGCGAGTGCACTTGAAGGAGACAATAAACCTGCAAATCACATCAAAACAATCACAATAAGGTCGAACAATCCACCCTTTGAGAGTTGCATCACACCTGGGATTGGATTTCAAGCAATGTTGAATGGGTCCAATGTATCAGATCCAGGAATTATGTGGTAACTCAAGCTTCTGGAGTGGTATTGGAATATTTTTCAAGCTTTGCATGCACAGGAGTGAATTCCCTTGAGATATCTCATGCCAAACTTTTTGCAATTTTTAGCAATTCAGTCAAATCTTCTTGTATAAACACCTGCAGAAAAGAGATCTTGTCCCTGCAATGGCTCTGATACCATGTAAAATTAGTCACAGCAGATCTAATGAACAAGTAAATCAATCACAACAGATGAACATAGAAAATATGGTGCAAAACTGTGCAAAACATGCAGCAGTGCTCTCTATCCCAGAAAGGGTGAATGAATTACAATACAAACTGTCTCAATGACTGAACAATTCAAATTGCCTAAGGAGGTCATTCGAATCACAGAATGGAGTAGCTTGACTCTGTCTAGGAGTCCTCATAAATCATCGGTGGTGCTCATCAATCACAACAACCAATCATCCAGGTGTCAAACTGAGTCTAACTGAGTGTAATAAATGTAACTGAAGTGTGTAGCACTGATATAGGATCTGGAGGCTCAGTGGGGGCGCATGGGAGGCTAACTGGAGTCAGAACAAGTCACCTAATCGAACTGGAGGTCAATCGGAGGTGAAACAGTCAGTCAGGAGTGAAACTAGCCTCAAATCAGGGAGAATCGGAGCTAACTGAATGTAACTGGAGTGAATCTGCAGTGGTAGGTGAACAAGTGCGCCCTTCTCTGGCAGTAGGTGAGAAGAGGGCACCTTTCAGCTTAGGAGGGATAAAACTCTGTGGTAAGTGGCTCCCGGGTGCTAGAAGAAGGTGGATAAGGTGCTGGAGGCATCAAACTGGTGACTGGGATGCATGCAAGTGCATGCAGCTGCATATCCTGAAATAGATCATGCAAGATCCTGAAGTAGATATGTATCCTGAAATAGATGATCCTGAAATAGATATGTATCCTGAAATAGATGATGTGGATATCCGAACAGACATTCACTCCTTTTATCATAGAGGTAAAAATAATAATCAAAGATTGGATTAATTTGTTTAAGGATGGAGCGGTAGCAATAGTTGTCTTGATTTCTCAACCTCAGTTTATAAAATACTACATCCTTCTCAATCATCTTTTATAAGGGTTTGAGGATTTCATTGATGTCAAAGAAAAAACACCTTATGAAATTGATTTTCCCAAAGAATGATTATATCAATGCCTTGTTGTGTGGCAATGGGATAGAATGTTATAGATTTTATTCTTTTTGAATATACCAATATCATGTATTTTGGAATGATATGCCCAAGTAATTTTCCTTATGCAATAATGAAAATGCTTTTATTGGGATGTAGTGTGATCCCATATTTTCTACATCTATTAAAAATATCTTTAATTTCAATATTGTCCATATAGACAAGTACATTTTGATTTATAAGGCCTATGAAAGCTATATCCATTACACATGAGTTGCTCCATTTGGTGTTGAAAGCAATTTTCGATCTATCTTCATTTGAGACAAGACCTTGATTAGATCCCAAAAATCCATCCTAGAGTGAGCATTTCAGATCTCATTACAGGTTTCAAAATTGACTCCATAGGTGGAACTCGATAATTATATTTCTCTTATGCTTACTTAAGGTTTCTAAAATTGACACAAGGCCTATTTTCACCACTCTTGTTCCTTAACATGTACAAGGTTTTCAATTCATGGCTAATGGTGCATTGGAAACATAATGTTTGCATCTAGCAACTTCTTCAACTCCTTTTGCATCAACAGTTCTAACATTTTTTATTGAAAGGGATTAGTTGTTTTCTTCAATGGTATCACCTATTGAATAATTATTGTGTTATACACCTTCAAGTCCTGGTATGTCTAAGAAAATACATCTCTATACAATTTAAATAGCTTGATATAAGATCTTCTTTTAACCTCTAAACAAAAATAACCTAGATTGATTATATTTCAATCCTCTTCTCGTTAAATTTTTAATTATTTGTGTTATTTTTTGTATTATTTGTTGTATTTTTTTGTATTTAATATATATATATATATATATATTATATAAAAAATGATAAAATACAAATATATATATATTATATTATATATATATATATATATATATATATATATTGTATTGAATAAACAAATTACAAAAACTAAATCAAATAAAAAAATAACAAAAAAACAAACATTATATATAAATACATAATAAAAAAACATAATATAATAAATATATAATAAAAAAACACTATAAAATAGATATATATAAAAATATAAAAAATCAATAGCAAATTAAAAAACATACCAGCTTGATACCTCCCGCGATTTGTGCTGCCGACCCCTTCTGCTACCTCCCCGCGAGATTGTTGTTTTGCGGACCATGTCTGCTACCTCCTGTGACCTTTCTATGACCTTTGTTGAGCTGTGAGAAGAGGATATTCACCCTGCACATGCAAATTGGGATTGTGGTTCCCTGCATTTGAGTTCGGTACTGAGCTGTGAGTAGAGGATATTGAGCCTGCGCGTGGAAATTGGGATTGTGGCCGTGCAGGTGAGACGGATCCCAAGTGGAGCAACTCCGAGAAGAAGCAATGGCACCTCCCAAATCGGTAAGTACGATGCCCTAATTTTTATGGGGTCCAATCTAGAGTGTAAATCCCTAATTTGGTATTCTAATTTTATTTTTCTTGTGGTAAACAATGTTATTACAATGTTATTGCAATGCATTCACTTCTGTATCACCCTTGATACCAACAAGACAATGTTCTTTAATGTGATTCAACCAGTGGTCGGTTGGCCCTGTTCTAATAATTCGCTGAAACAAGTTTGTATTCACCCATTAAAGCTATTCAAAGCGACGATAACCCCATAGTTCCAGACATTCTCGTCCAAGTTCCATTGCACGTCCAAAGGCATTTCTTTGCCACTGCCTAAAACTTTGCCACTCAAGGCATTTCTTGTGTGTGAATCAGAACCCCTGTGATGGCGCTTCTGTGGCCATAACCTTCTATTCTCATCTCCTCCATTGAATGCAGAGCTTAGCCTTTGATAAAGGTCCAAAGAGCTGACAAGATTAGGCACAATCCTATCAAGCGTATATATGAGCTCATCCTGGACAATACACCTAACGTCAATTTGCTCCACCAACTTCTTCCTCTTCTCCTTCAGGAAGATCAATTCTCCATTTCCTTCAATGTGCATATCTTCCTTTGACATTGACCACTGCTAGGGAAAAAATATAACAAACCAATTTTCTTGTAGGTGGCGTTAATGTTCAAATTGAATTCTGGATAAAAAAAAGGAAACTGCCGAGTGAAATTAACCAATAAAATGAATGAACGGCTAACAATTGTCCCTGTGGACATTGTTTCGAAAGTCTGTAATAAATGCACTTGCCACAATGCCTTCACTCAAAAAACATGTGCTATAGGGATGGTATACCTATCAGGCATGCTGGGAATATGCCCATATCTCACTATCACCACTACTTCAGTAAGATATGCCCATAATTTATGTTGTTTGCATGGTTGCAATTAATGCAGAACTTCCTTTTCTAAAGTCATGGTATCTCTAATCAGCAAACGAGGCTTTAGTATCATTTGCAGAATTGCATAATTTGTCAAACTACCTTTCACAGTCTTCCAAAGGAAGTAATTTCTTTAGATATATCATCATTGGATCCTATCTTTCCATCTAATATCTAAATTGAGGAAACTAATCTAATTGGCCAATGAATTTAGCTAATTTTTAAGGTGATTTTGGTTAGTGGTTGATGAACGAACTACAATCATATGAATACTTGAGGTCATTTGGAAATTTCCTTTGGAGCCAAGAAAGGCTATGTTAACCTGGTCATTAATTCATCATAGTCATGTTGCAAGAATAAGGCTTCGACACCTTGGCCTTGCTTCCTCGAATAGTGCCTTTTGCAACAACACAGAGTCTCTTTAACACATATTTTGATTTTTCCAAAAATCTCAAGAGACCTGGAACTTGACCAAAAGCCTATGTAAGCACTTCTAGTGTTCCTAGTTATCTTGGAAGATGGCTCTACTACAAGGCTTGTGGATAGTGTATTTTGGGAAGGCATGGCATATATCATATATGAATTCTCTTCTAGCTTTGGAACATTATAAATCAAATTATGTTTGAGAATATGGACTTTAATACCTCCTTGGATTTGAATGATAGATTTTCCATAATGGTGAATTTGTCACTACAAATCCACCTACAAATGGAGAAATGTTCTTTAGACATCAAGCATCTTTGGCAATTAGAGTACTAGGGTGTGGACGTATGCACTAAGTTGGGTGTCATTGAAATACCCTGAGTTTTTATTATTGCATTTTGATAATCCAAAGGACTCTTACACCCCCTTTTGGCATATGGTTTTGGCCTTCATATATTGCCACCCATTTTTCTTGAGAACACAAAAAACTATATGTGTGTTTCAGAACTCAGACCTTTTCCCTGGTATTCCCACACTTGCAAGATGCTCCAAAATTGTATAACTAAAATGCAATTTTGTCATTCTCAAGAGAATAGAGCTAGGAGGTATTGTGTCATACTTCTTATTGGTACTCCATTTTTCTGGAAAACCATTCATAACTTGATTAGACTGTAGAGTAATAATTATTGAAACAAACTTAAAGTGTCACTATGGGACTATGGTTTCTTTGTGTGTAGAAATTAAATATCTCTTGTGTAAGTCTATAGAAGAAACGTGTTCTTGATAATATTCCATGGAGTGTTAAGAGGGTGGTTGTAATCCCCATCTACAATTAGATATCGCAGGTTGTAGTCCCCACGTACAACATGTTTTTCCTAGGTTGTAGAATGTTTGAGAGTGGTTCCAACTTCATCAAATCTCAGATGGAGAAAAAGTAGAATTCATATCCCATTAAGAATTTAGTAAACATTCAAGGTTTTAGGATTTTCCACATTGCACCATGTCCATTAGATTCTATTATGTATGCTGGAATGAGATTGATGTTTAAAAAAGAGCACCGAGCCCGCTATGTACCCTGGTGTTGGAGTTGTTGATTTTTGAGATCTTGTGTCATGATTTTAGCAAAACTCTACTGGGAAACTATAATTTATGCCTCTAACCTTGGAAACACAGTCTCATCCTCTAAATTTTCAATTAAATAGAAATGAGAAATACAATGGCCATAGTATATAGAGGGTTTATGAATTATGATTTATTAATTATTATGTTATATTGTTATTTATAAGATTATAAAATTTCAATGATTTATTATTTATGTTTTGAGTTTCATATACTAATATAAAAAAATTAGTATTTAGGGTGGGGTTCCTATATGTTATAGCTATAGTCCACCTATCCTTGTGAGCGCTAGATGCCTCTTTGTTCGTACTAGTACCTTATTTATAATGAATTAGTAATTGATATCAATATGATTGGATAGATCATGAAATGCCTGATACTCAAAGATTTTGATTCAAGCTTGATTGTCATAATAAATCATGGTAGTGCTCAAATTAGAAGTTGCAGCAGAACCTAGACAACAATAGGGTTTTTGCCTTGTAGAATGTGTAGCACTTCTCTCCTCAACATCTTTTTGAGGGGACCCTTAGGGTTCTTTAGTTTTCATTAGTTACTATGTAATAGTATAGTTAAGAAGCCGTTGCAACCGCTCCAACCACATGTAACATATATAAATAATATCATCAAGATGAATATAACCAGTTGGATACATTCGACTAATCTCTTGTCTTCATTATATCTCTGTGTATGCTTATACTCTCTACTTGAATACAACATCTGGAGCCGTTGCCGTCTTCTTCTGGTCTGGGTGACAGCAGCAGCAAAGGGAGCCGGTTCGAACCCGAAGAAGATCCTGAGGAAAAAGAACCCTGCAAGAAATGCTCAAAAATGTTGATGCTGTGCTATGTTGATGTAAAGTAAGAAATGATGCTCGCTGAAGATCCTGCAAAAGAGATCATATACTACTGGTCGAACCTGTTCGAGGAGAGATTGAAAGAAACCTGCAAGAAATCAAAGACTGATCGTGTGTGGACGCCTTGGAGAAAAGAAAGATAAGCTCTTACTTTTTGAATGGTAATTTTCCTTTGAGATTGTTTATAAAATTTCCAGTGCCCATAGAGAATTCCAAGTGAGATATAATCACATTCTTTGTCCACTTAAAGCCTGGTTGGACATCGTTTTAGTGTTAAAGAAGTCGTCGGGTGAAGACTTCGACCGAGACAGTAAAGAAATCGATGGAGATCCATTGATGTCGACGAAGAAAATGTTGATTCAAGTCGTGTTATGTGATCGGTTGGCATAAGGAAGATTTACACCAACCTGTCGACCTTAGATTCCTTTGACGATTGCAGTCTTCCCACTATTCTATCTAAGAAGAAATGACCTGATCGAATTCCTTGTTTGATGAAAAGAATGCCTCCAAAGGTGAAGACAAGATGTTGCTTCCATACCTAAGCTGCACGAAAAGAATCCTGTGAGAAAATTCAAAAATGTTAGTGCGTTTCTCAAGTTCACTAATTCAGTTGATCGGTGAAACCTTGCGGCTGCGTTGCTTGTGTGATTGCTGCTCTGCTACGAAGAAGGAAGACCTGCTATAAATATGAATCTTCGTGGAAATTGAAGAATATCATGTTGATTCTACATTGCTGCGATGTTGAAAATGATTTGGAGATGCAACTTGGACATAAATATTATCAGAAAAGGATTATGTTCATATGAGATGCATCCCGTAAATATCCTGTCATCCAAATAAACTCGACTACATCCATTTGCATGCCACGGCCACACATGTCCATATTATCCAAATAAATGCGATTAAATATTGTGCTGCTATGGAAACATCGACTACAATAGTCGACTCCACTACCAAACAAGAATAAAGCACGACCAACATATGTTTTTCCAGCCATCGAACTAAGCAATGAACATACGTTGTGCATTCAAAAGACAAAAGATATTGTACAATTTTCGTGGGAGATGGTTGTAGTAGTGGAATGTAATATTTATGGCATTGAAATTTTATGTTGGAGTCATGCAAATTAAAACCTACCACAATAGTATTCCCATTGACGATCAATTTATATGTTGATATCCCAAAGCTATTCATCGATTGGAGCATCCATTGACCTATCAAAATAAAGTCGTCGACGAGAGTACACTGGATTGTTTATTTTATGACAGTGTTGTATTTGGTCAATGTTTAGGAGTCATTAACTGGAGCATTCAAATGTCTAATATTATAAATATTGACTGTCGACTGTGCGTAAAAGAATTACATGATTGCGTTTTCTATTTGTTGGGGTGTTGTTGCTACTTGTCATCCAGAAAGTTGAGCATATGTTTGGGCAGCCGGACCAATGCACTGATCATTTCAGCTAATCAAAGTTATGCCCACTGATGAGTCTCTTCAAAGGAATGTCGACCCCTTTTCTGCTCTGAAAGGTATCGTTGATTACTTCTTAGTTCGAGCATGTGAAGACTGAGAGTGAAGTAAAATATTTTGTACGTGTGGGTAGAATTCTCTTTTTCGTCGATGTGGTAGTCCGTTGTTTCATTGATATTAATTATGATTGATCGGTTAATATACTCTATATAAAAGTTAAAGTATGATAAAGTGACCGACAAAAAACTAGCTGATGGTGGGGTCACTTTAGTTATAAAAATGGTTGGTCATAAAGTTACTTTGGTCGAAACTATAACTTGTATATTGGTCAAGTTTTTACTTAAGTAGTCGAAGCTATTTGGTCGACTCTTTATTGTAGTCAATATAATGCGGTCGATAGAATTGTATTGTTTTGGTCGGTTATAAATTGTCGGTATTAAAAGTGGTTGAAACTCAAAATAGTCGAGTCATTAGTCGATATTGTAAGTGGCCATGATGTTGTAAAAAGTATCGGGTCATTGAAAATTAGTCGAATAAAGGGTTGTTCAAAGCTTATTGAACCATGTCATTCATGTCGAGTCAAGTAAGTCATGTCGAGTTGAGTCAAGTTGACCAATATCAGTCGGTATCGACCACAAGTAGCAGCGACACATTCAGAACTTGCAGGAAGCCTCACGACAGCTGAGTCTAGAAAAGGCATGTACTCAAGCATAAGACATCTATACCACACATAGAAAGCACTTCACGTTTAATAATGACAAAAGAACACTTAAATTGATCAAGCCCCTCGGTACTGACACACATAAACATCTATTCAATGTCATTTCAGACGTTTTTCAAGCAGTTGGTGAGTTGGTGCAATGGCAGAGCATAGAAGCCCAGAAGCTCCTGGACCGTGGAAGAGAACTCGGCAGGAAGGTGAAAGGGGTAAGTGGCTCGATTGGCTACTACTAGACTGCTGATAGAGACTAAAGGAATCGCAGTTCATGGTTGTTAATGTTTTCTTCGGGACGAAGAAATATTTTGAGGTGGGGGAGATGTTGGAGGGGACCCTTCGGGTTCCTTAGTTGTCATTAGTTACTATGTAATAGTATGGTTAAGAAGCCATTGGAGTGGGTGCAACCGCTCCAACCACATGTAACATGTATAAATAATACCATCAAGATGAATATAACCAGTTGGATGCATTCGACTCATCTCTTGTCTTGATTATATCTCTGTGTATGCTTATACTCTCTGCTTGAATACAGCAACATCCAAGTCACCATCTATTTAAGTGTGCCAATGGCTCCAATACCCATCATGTTCAAGCCATCAACTTCATGCCACATCTAATGTCTTTGTCTCATGTTCTTTGTCCATCAAGTTCAAGCCATCAACTTCATGCTAAGTCACCAAGATGCTTCATTTCATTAACCTTGTCCACTTCATCTTTGTCACAACCATATGTACTGAAGCTTTCTATGGTGTCATTCTGATTACATCTTCACTATGCCAATGTTCTTCAACATATCTATTGTAGCCATAAATGTCCTCAAAGGTCCTATGGCTTCCTTAAAGAATACACCATAAAACTCACACAGTTTTCATGCCATCATCCAACATTTTTACTCTTTCTTCTTACCATCGAATCTTCTTGAAAACTTTGCTTTTTTTTTTCTTCATTTCCTTCAACTACTCAATCTTCAACTTCATGCCTGCGATATGTACCCAATTATCACTTATTTCGTACTTACTCTTATTGACAACATGTATGGAGAGATATCAAACTTAATTTTAACTTGAGGAATTTATGGGTCAAATGCACTATGGTTGAATGTTTACATGAGTTATTTTCTTGTCATGATATAGAGGCCACATATTGACCCCCTATTTGATTTGATGGGGAGTTTGGTTGCTTCAAAACGCTTGCATTGTAGAAGAAAAGTGAATCCCCACATTCAATTTTTCAACTCCAGTGGTAGCTCCATTTAAATTGTATTCCCTGATTGTGGTTTTGAAGGTTGGGTGTGTTATTAGTGAAGTAGCAGTGAATCTAGATATGACTTGGAGTTTTCTTCATGGGGCCTGTCAAGGCCTCATAGAGTAGTGCAAGATCAGGTTTTCTCTAAATATCTCCGATAGCCATTTCTTCATAGATCCAATCTAGAATGTAGGGAAATGTAGAATGTGAGGAATGAGAAAGATCCAATTTGATAGCTCGATTCGCATTATATCATCCCATTTTGCAAGGTCCAGGGCATTGCCTAAAAATTCCGAGCATTGCATAAAAATTTTGATCTCTACTCTCATAAGGACCATAGAAATTGAAGAGTTTGAGAGACCTCCCCAGCTCATTTCTCAATTACTCAATGCAAATTCCTGAGAAAATAACATAAGATTTAATTAGAGGAATGGAAGGGTTTCTAGACTACCACCATCTCTCCTACTAGCAGAATTTGTTTACCTTGCTATCAATCCTCTGTATTGTGTCCATATGTACAATATGTATCAATCCTTGCCACCATATGAATTCGGACATTAAGATTAATTGGCCCCATCCCATTATGAAGTAGAACCATGTGAGATAGATACTATAACACCATTAGTATCATGATATAAGCAAAATCGAAGTTATGTTTTCCGTCGAGGCGGCTTGAAGATGATAATTGCCAGAAAGTGGCCCCAGGGTGAAAAGTAACGAAACATTTGACAGATTGGAAAAGTATATATATAAAGGGCTGGTGCAAGGTAATGATACCCAATTATGACACGTTAGTTGCAATGACATGCTGGAAAAACATAAATATTATCATTAAAATGAATTATTAGAGGTACCTACAAAACTTTTTCGAATTAGGTGTAAGAAGATGAAATGTAGAATGACGGATTACCTTCTGGAATATATAACTTTTATTTATGGAAACGTGGTATAACCACCCCAAAATGTTATTATTTTAAGATTGGTATGTTATTTTTTCTCTAAAACATAATGCACATGTTTTAATTGAGCCACCTGTTTGTTATGTATATTGTCAATTTATGAGGAAAAAAATAAGTAGAGGAATAGGAAACAGACAAATCTTGTGTGGCACTATTTTTCCAAAATTTTAAAAGTTAATTTTATATGTTTTTTAAATTACGAAAGTCAGTGAAGCCCTAAAATGACATGGTCAAGTGTTCAGCCACCATATCATAGTCTGAACAAAATAAATATATATATATATTTAGCTTGTAGGTATTCTTGCACTCTTATGCGGGTTCTTCTCCGTTCTCGAAATAGGTAAGCCAAAAAAAAGTTATAGGCCAAATAAACAACTTATTTTTTTAACAAATTTGATGTGAATGCAGTTAAAAATAGAAAAAAATAACAGATGTTTTCAAAAAAGATATATTTAGAATCTGCACACAGAAGTCGACAAGTTTTTGCAATTTCATAAGTAGTGCACAAGTGGAGCATATGTGGAACTAGGCGTGAAAAACATGAAGTTACAGAAATTGCTATCTTCTGCCACAAATCAAACCAAATCAGACTGAGCCTCAAGGTTTGCCAATCCGAAGCTAATACAAAACCTGGGACGGCATAAAAAATATTTGAATCCAATCACGCGTGCACGCAAATACCCGCACGCACAGATGCACACACACATCACTAGGAGCGCGCACGCGTGATTGCGCGTACGTGTGCCTGAGAGCGTGCATGTGTTGTTTAATTTCATGTTTCAAGGGGATACATAAAGTTGACAAAGTATATCAAAGAAAACATACAAAGGGATATGTAAAGTTGACAAATGCAATTAAAGAATACATATAATTTGCATTGAAAAAATAATAGAGTGGTAATAAACTACACTTGTGTCGTCCATTGTTAGCTACACTTCAAGCTTGAAGGTGGTATCCTTGGGACTAGACATAGGTCGCAGTTTCGAATCTCCCCAGTTCAGTTCAATGATGAACAAGATGATGATGATGGAGATGTTGATGAGGAAGGCAGATATGAAAATGATGATGAAGAGGAGGACGATGATGATGATGAGGAGGATGAGGATGAGGATGAGGATGATGATGGTGATGATGATGATGATGGTGGTGGTGATGATGATGATGGCGATGAGGATGATGATGATGATGGTGATGATCATGACGATGGTGATGCAGATGATGGTGATGATGAAGATGATGATGATGATGGAGATGTTGATGAGGAAGGGGGAGATGACAATGATGATGAAGATGAGAATGATGATGATGAGGAGGAGGATGATGATGATGATGGTGAGGATGATGATGATGATGGTGATGATGAAGAGGAGGATGATGATGATGATGATGATGATGATGAGGATGATGGTGATGAGGATGGTGATGAGGATGATGATGGTGGTGATGATGATGATGATGATGATGATGATGATGGTGATGAAGATGTTGATGATGATGACGATGGTGATGAAGATGATGATGATGATGATGATGATGAAGATGATGATCACAATGATGATGATGATCATCATCACCCTCATCACCATCATCCTTATCACTACCACCACCATCATCATCATCATCATCATGTCATCATGATCACCATCATCATCATCATCCTCATCACCGTCATCCTCATCACCATAATCCTCATCCTCATCGTCATCATCTTCCTCTTCATCATAACCATCATCATCATCATCCTCACCATCATCATCATCATCCTCATCATCATCCTCATCCTCATCCTCATCATCATCATCGTTCTCCTCTTCATCATCATCATCATCATTCTCCTCTTCATCATCATGTCATCATCATCACCATCATCATCCTCATCCTCATCCTCATCATCATCGTCTTCATCTTCATCAGTGTAACACCCCATATTTTGATTAGGCATATTTATCAGTTAGACACACTATACTCTATTTTCTTATATTTTGTTGAACTCAGCTTGGCTGAGTAAACTATATTATGACATGATGGACCTGATTATATGATGTTACTTTGTTTTATGATTTCACTATGATTATGATGTTACTATATTATGTGGTTATGATGTCACTATATTATGTGGTTACGATGTCATGATTATCATAAGATTCCTTTATTTTACGATTATAGTATATGTTTATATGTTTTCATTAATAAGATGTGAAATATATGATGCAGTACATGGATACCATCTGACTATGTGATTTATTGAAGTGTTATATGTCATATGCATCTATGATGAACTAAAAAGGTTACATGAAATAAAATGATTTTGATAACATGGATCAATTGGTGATCAATGGGAAATGATTTCTATAAATTTGTATTTTGCAAAATACTAACCTACAGGACACAAGGGTTATGGGATAGCCAGTTACTTGATCTGATATATGGGACAAGAACTTGTTCATATAGTAAAACTTAGTAGCCAAAATTGATGATACGATGACACAAACTGATAATCTCGATAGTAGCGAAGTATGAGTTGATAAGGGCGTAGGCCCAGTATGCTGAGAGGGATGGATGTGTTTCCCACCCTATGTTTCCATGATACCCCAGGTCATTGGATGGTCATGCTGAGACACGCTCCCCATGTTGTTGTGATGACGATGGTTGGATGCCTGCAAGGAGAGGACAAGTCCGTTGTTTAGCCGACACTATCGCTCTCAGGTTCTATGTGGTCAGGTCGGTGAGTCCGACATCCACTTTTGTACTAGCAGAGGAAGGATAGGGAGGATGCAGGACGTAGGTTATGATGGGAGGATGTGTTAGTTAGTACTGTTGAGGGTTGGGTATTCCTTGATTTTGAGTTAGTGGTAGTAGGTACCCTTCCTTGTACATGATTGATTAAACTAATGTAAACATAAAGATAATGATGTGAAATCGTAAAGAATTAACTGTTAAATAACTGAGGATGTTAAAGTAATTGTACTATATATATTATGCTTGTTCTTCTACATGGGGGTAAATACTATTATTAGTTAGCGGGTATGCATAGGAGGGATGGGGTTTGTCTATAGTACATTTCTGATATGTGCATACGCTGGCCATGCATGCACACTTTGCACATGTACACTAGTATTGATATACAAACACTTAACATATTGAATAAATGTATAAGTTGTCATAAGTAATTATGTTAATCATGCATTGATCGAATTCATATAATGAATATAAAGTTATTTAAGATGTGTAAAACAAGTCAATTAAGCTATGTATTAATTGTTGGTAAACATTGTAATAAACAATTGAGACAAGTGTCGTCAGTTAACATTGTCATCTGAGAATTGTTGTAAATATGGTAATGGTACAGTCTAATTAATTAGTAATATTGTTTAAGCCCTTAAGGGTGCTTTGTTTAGAAGAACAACAATACTATGTTGATGTTAGGGTACTCATGTGATAAACAAATGATTTAAAAAACATTGTTATTAATTCACCATTTATTATTACTTCATGGTGATTTAATTAATATTATTACTTAATTAATGATATTCTAATAATATTAATATCCATGTCGTAACAATTGCAATATAGGTAAAATTTAAAATATCAATTAATAAATGATTAGTGTGCGATTATTCCCATTACTAAGTTAGACATAATAGGATAAAAATTCTTGAATGGATGTGATGTGATGGAAAATGGTTTAAAACTATTTATTTATTCAATATGAATCTTAGAATTTAAATTTCAAGATAAGTTATCTTGACAGATGAGGTAAACCATTAAGACACACCTTGTCCGAATTGAAAAGGTCAACTATTTATATATTATTTTATTATTTTATCCTAATAACACTAAATACAAAGGTGGTGAATAGACTAGTAGTTAATAAAATTTGCCTCGAATAGATAACCTTTGGGTAATGATTCCTACCATAATAAATACATAGAACCAACAGTCAAAATCCAATAAATTTATTGTGAGTATAATTGATTGTTCAGTACATTGAGTGTGAAAATATATTTTTTATAATGTAACTTGTATGAATGAACTAAGTGAGGGGAGTAAATGTTTGAGGGGCTCGAGAGAGGGAGTTTGGGGCGGTGGAGTAAGCCCAAAGTCTTCTCAAGGAAGGAAATGTATATAGGGAAGAGTGAAGGGAGGAGAAGGGGTCATATTTTTGGGAGAGATTATATTGGGGGGAAATTTGAAGGTAACGAGGGGACAGTTGTAAGTGGAGAAAAGTTTTGAGAACAGAGAAAGGGTTTGAGAAGGGAGTAAATACTGCTCTCGGGATTATCAGTTTGTGAGCTCGGGGGCTTGGAAATCCTTTGATTTTCAAGGGCCAGCAAGATAATAGTTGGTCGATAGGGTGGACACATCATCTTGGCTGACTAAGAGAATATATACATAACCTGCTACAACCTATGGTCTACCAGCATCAGCATCAGGTAATTTACTTGTTATTTATTTTATTTGATTATTATGCTGAAACGTACTCTGAAACATACATATACCTTGTTATTTACTGATTTATTACTCTAAACATATTCTTATGCTGAAACAAGTTGAAGGAAAATATTGATATGTTAGTTTATTTTTTTCATATGAATGTATGTGTTATCTCTAGGATTGTTCCTAAGATTTACTTAGCCTTTACTTATTCTTTGTATATCTTTTCTATCAGTCTAGCCTATGTTTTTCCCCATTCCTTAAACATTTTTTGCCATTAGTTATCTTCTCATAATTAAATTAGGATTTGGCTCTAGTTCATACTTTTTATTTCAAAATAAATTTCATTTTCTTGCATTAACAAACATTACAAATGCTTGTGAAGCTCTAAATATCATAATTTTGATTTAAAATGGTGAACTGACAGCTTCTGTTGTAATTTCAAATTTGAGAATGCTGTTAGTTTCTGAAAAATCCTGTCAGTTTCGAATTTCAAATTATGATTTAATAGGGTTGTAAATGCTTGTAATTTTAATTCATTGCAATCATGAATCGAAATGTTTGGGGGACCTATAAGTCATATATGCATGAATTTAGCATATGGTCGATAGCATGACTACCTTCTCCACTCGACATTTGGCAGTCAGGCCAGTACACCGGTCAGGGTCATGAGTAGGTCTGTCCAGCATCGAAATTGGTGAATGCTATGGGCAGAGAATGAAATATAGGGAATGTATCATGCAAATTAGGGTCTATTGAACACTGGTTCATGGTTCATCCAGCTAAATTTCCATGCAAGTGCACAGAAGGGTTTCGAAACTGAAAAGAGGTTATCAGTATTGAGAGTTTAAGTATTGTAACAGGATCCAATGGATGAAATTTCCATGCAGAGCCTGAAGAAAAATCTTGGAGGACTCATATGCAGGACTGAGCCCAACAACATTGAATGGATTTCCCAATTTCCTCTGACAACAAGGTTAATGAAAAATGCTGGATGGTTTATATTTTGGGAAAGGTTACAGGGTTATAAACTTCAGGTGACGAAGGCATTTATAAAAAATTACAAAGAAGGAGTCGTCGATTTCAAGGATTTCAAAATTGTGGTAAATGAGCAGGTTGTTGCAGAAGTCACAGGTGTCATTGCTGAAGGTGAACAATGGTTCAAACAGCAAGACTTTGAAGGAGATTATGGCGACTTCATGTTACCAGGGTTTGAAAGTTTAAACTGGAGCAGTGGCGTGCACATAAGCAAAGTAAAACCTAATTGGCAAATTCCACTCGAGGTAATCCAAAATTACATTACCTATGATGGTCGGTTTGATAAGGTTTTGAGATGCCATGTTAGGTTATTAATGCATTTACAGGGAAGAAAGAAGTTAAATCTTCCATATTACTTGTGGAGGAGTCTACAAAAGATGGTTTTATCAATTCAAAAATGGACAAAGCACACCGACCGTTCTATCTTTCACCAAGGGCTTCTCAAATTGTTGATTTTACATCATTTGAAGCAAATAGGCAAAGATTGGGACCAGTTTATTCGTGAGCAAGGGTTTGAGACTAAAGAGAAGAAGAAATCCACTAAGAAGAAGAGTAAAGAAAGCAGATGGTCAGATGGGCAAGCACAGTTTGAAAATTCTAGAAAAAAGCAAGATACTGTTCAAACCCTGCTGAACATTGATGAAGAAAAACCAATAAATAGTGTAAGTGCATAAAATATGGACTTGGGGCGGAGGACCAAAGCCAGAGCTAAAGTGGCCGCAGAGATTAGATTGTTAAAACAACCTGTAGGAGAACATCAAATTGTGTCGATGAATGAGTCCGACGATGAGATGAATATACAGGAGAAAGATACTCTTGTAACTGAAGGTGAGGGTTCCATTGATATACAGATACATGTAGGGAAAATACCTGAAATATTTGTGGAAAATAAAAAAAGGCATATAAAAAACCAAGCTTCAAGCTCTGGCATACAGAAGGATAATATTGTAATCAATGCAGAGGAAATTAAAATAGTCCCGGAATTGGATTTGGTAAGGAAATCCTTGCAATCCTATAAAGAGCAGTGTCATTACTTGCACAGTATTAATGAAAGTTTGATTGTATCGAACAACAGACTGTGAGAAGACTTGGAGCAGAGGGATATTGATTATGAAAAGCTAGCAGTGATTGCCAAGGACACTTTGCAGAAAAAAGAAAGTTATGAACAAGGAATGCAAGCAGATGAAGGCCTAGCTAGACCAGTTGAAGGGGCGAGAGCGCAATGTAGATGCAGAATTTGCCAGGTTACAACGAAGATCACAAGTTTTAAATGAAATGGTTGATTTAGCTGAGTCATCAAGAAGTCTTTAGTATGTCTTCTACAATCAAGAGATAAGATGTCTTAGGTGGCAAGTTGTTATGATTATGTTGTCTTATTGTAACAATTCGATAGACTTAGACTTTGTTTTAAAACTCTATTTTATTGTTGGAGCGATCAGATCCAATGTAATAGGATCTAGTAACTGTTTTCTATTTTGAACAAATTTTGTATAAATAGGACATAGACAGAGGTAATAAGGGTTGGAACTAGAGGAACATGATAGAAGTTTGATTTTGAGTTGTTTCATGCAGATCTGTATGTATTTCTTATGTTAATTTTTGCAGAAGATGACTGTTATGAATTAAAAATATGATCTTTGAGCCATTTCTTTTTCAATTTAAGAAGTGTATGCTTTTGGTATTCTGTCCATATGTGGTCTAAATTCCATGTTATGATTCTTCCAAACAGTATATAACTATGCCCCCATCATGAAATATATTTGAGCTCTTATATTCATAGCCTTAAAATCACAGTCTTTCTTCTGCTTCTATTCATATATTGAGATGTTATACTATACTTGTCTTTTATTTCCTTTTAAATATTTTACATAGCTCTGTTTTCTACTTCCACCAAACAAAACTGAAACAATCATTGTGTAGATGCCTTATTCCTACAACTAAGATCTCCTTAAGCTTGATTCCCTGTAGTCTAGGATCAACTTTAGGGATAACATCTTTTGGCGCCATTGCCGGGGATGGAGAAACGAAAGTATGACTTCCCTGGGTGTTTGACATTTTTATAGTTGATCTTGAAAGGTGACAAGAGCAGTAAATTGGTTTACAGACTACAATCACCTTGCAAATTTGAAAGTTACAGTGGCTCCAAAGTCAGCTAGTACAAGAGGAAATCCTTCATCTCCTCTGCATGCAGGAGTTTTTTATCCAGAGAAGATTTTGAGGGAAGCTAGAAGGAGGGTAAATTATCCATTATCCTATGATCCTCAACTTTCCATAACTGATGCAGAATTAGGACCTTCCTCTTCAAATCCTGTGGATATTCAAGAAGAAAATAAGCCAGATCTATCTCTGAACATCCTAGAGGTGGATGATCTAAATCCAACATAGGTTGGTGAATTCAATGTTTATTCAAACCCCCCATCTGTAAAACATAAACATGTCCCTGAAGAAGTCTTTACCCTGAAGTCTTTGACAGTTCCTGAGATTCCTCTCACGAGCAGAATCTTCATTGGCCAGTTGAAGATAGAAGTACCTTCTCCCCCACAAACTGAACCCCCATCTCCTTCACAAGTAGCCCATTTTTCACATATAGTGCAACCTTCAGCTCTACAGCATCAGCCAATTGTCATTCAGACATCTCATTCACCAAATATGGTTGGTCAACCTCCTGATATGTTTGACCGCATGGTAACAGCAAGATATGCCCCATTAGTTATGCCCAGACCCTTAAATCCTTTTCCTGGTGGGGACTACCAGAAATACTTGCCCAAATTTGATGGCCAAGGTGGTAGGACTGCAGAAGAACACTGGGACAAGTTTTGTAGTTATGCTGATAATTACAACATTGAAGCTAGGGATGTGTGGATGAGAATGTTCGTACAGAGTTTGGATGGAGAGGTGAGAAAGTGGTTCAGGTAACTACCAGCAAATTCTATAGATACTATGGAGGAATTAAACCAAGTTTTTATCAGGTAGTGGGGAGATACGAAGGATTATCTATACTATTACACATAATTTACAGCATTGAAAAGGAAGCATGATGAAGCAGTGGCAGAATTTTCCAAAAGGTTTAATTAAATGTACAATAAAATTCCCCTAGAAATTAAACCTACTGAACCTGCAACAAAACTGACCTATGCTAATGCTTTTGATCATCAGTTTTCCCTGTGGATGAGGGAAAGAAGAGCTGGGTCACTGATGAATATGCAGGATGCATCCCTAGAAATTGAGTCAAATATCCTAGCATCAAATAAACTTAAGGAGGAAGATGAATGCCAAAAGATAGAAAAAAAGGGTAAAAGGGAAATGATTCCTTCCTCTTCAGTTATAAAGGGTTCAGATCATAAGTATGATGAGATGCAGAGGGCCTTACAAGATATGTCTGCAAAGCTTGATAAAATAGAAAAGGAAAAGAAAAATCAGAATAGGCATGCCCAGGATTTTGATAACAGAAACCAAAATCAATTTAGGCGCCCTTATCCTCCCAGGTTTATGCCTAGAGAAAGAAGGAACAATGACATCCAAAGAGAGAGGAGAGAAAATGAGGATCAAAAGATCCAGCCACCTTTTCAGGACAATTTGATAAGAGAAGATGATCCCTATGAAACTGCATATGAAGAAATTGAAGAATCAGAACATAACATTGTTCAATTGGATGATGTTGATTTTCCTAATTTCATATCTCAGGATGATTATTATGGTTCAGTAGAATGTGGTGATGAAGAAGTAAAGTTCAATAATTAGCATGCTGAAATCTGTCAACAGGAATAACAGAAATCATATGGACTTAGGTCAGGGATAAAAAAGGTAGCACCTATAAAAAGGAAAGTCAAGTTTGCTCCAATCAGAGAATTATTACCTTCTAAAGAACAACAAAATGATAATAGCATTGTTAAAACAACAGAGGTAGGTAATATCCCTAGTTTTGACTTAGAGCATGAAATCAATAAACTCAAAGTTCCCATTCCCTTGACTGAATTAATAAAAAGCAGATCTTACAGAGAACCTGCCATGAAAGCCTTGAATGGATCAGCTATTCATCCTTCATCAGATATAATAAATTTGCAGGAGAAAGATCCTACCATTATCACAGGTTCAAAACCAACTGACCATCCAGACATGAAATGCTGCCATCCTCCACCATTTTATATCACACTGACCATCCATGATCAAATGTTGCATAACTGCCTTCTGGATTCAGGTGCTTCGCACAACCTAATGCCCAAGGAGGTTATGGAGGCCTTGGGGTTATCTGTGACAAAACCATATCATGACCTATATGCTTTTGATTCCCAAGTTGTAAAATGTTTAGGAGTCATAAAAGATCTTGTAGTCAACCTTGCCTAACTGCCTATGAAAAGTGTTCTCATGGATGTAGTAGTAGCTGATGTTTCTCCCAAGTTTGGCATGATTTTGTCAAGATCATGGGCTAAAAAGATAGGTGGTACCTTACAAATGGATTTATCATATGCTTCAATCCCTATATTCGGAGGTGAATATAAAAGATTATACAGAGAAGTGCAATTGCAGTTTTTAGTATGTGATGATAAAAATCCGACAAATCACCCTATCTATACAGTACAAGAGGATATGGGTTCTTTCATGCTACAGGTAAGTGAAGATGATACAGGTATGTTGTAGATTAAGAAAGATAATATAGTTCAATGTGATGCACAAGAACAAGACAGTGTTTGGAAAATGTACTTTGACGGATCATCAAGTAAAGAGGGAGCATGGGCTGGTGTGTTGTTGATTTCTCATGGTGGTGAAATGGTCTCATTAATGTACAAACTGGAATTCCAAACCACAAACAATACTGCTGAATACGAGGCAGTGATATTGGGATTAAGAGCTACAAAAGATATGAACATTCAAAAACTTGCAGTATTTGGCGGCTCCGAATTGGTTATTCAGCAAGTCAGGAATGTTTATCAGGTAAAGCAGTCGTTGCTGAAAGTGTATAGAAATGAAGTATGGGATATGATAGACAATATTTTTCTGCTTTCAATATTACTTATATTCCAAGGGACTCGAACCAGACTGCAGATTCATTGGCATTAGCAGTAGCCCATTTTAGGATCCCAAAATTGATCCATCTAAAATATCCTATTGATGTGAGGTACAGACCAGCAATTCCGGATAATATTAAACATTGGAGGGTTTTTCAGGATGATCAGGAGATAAAAGAGTTCTTGCAATTAACTGTAGAATTTGCAGATGATCAAGTTGATTTAGATGAAGAAAGCCAGTCACCTCAGTTTTCCACCTATACAGAACAATCAATTGCTAATCAAAAAATTCTGGATTTAAAAACTAATTTCATCCGAAAGGGACTTGTTCCATTGGAGAGATTATTTTCAAAAAATGACACATTGCTGAAAAATAATCTTCAGATTGCTGAAGAGAATGTAATAAGCTGTAACATTGGTCCTGTAGCAGAACCCAGAATGGTGAAGATTTCAAAGAAATTATCAGAGAAGGACAAAAGCAAATATATTTCCTTGTTGAAGGCTTTCATAGACATATTTGCATGGTCATATGATGATCTAAAAACATATGATACTGATGTTATCCAACATAAAATCCCCCTAAAGCCAAATACTAAGCCTTTCAAACAAAAACTCAAAAGGATTAACCCAGCACTGTTTCCAATCATTGAGAAAGAAGTAAAAAAATTATTGGATGCCAAAATCATAGTTCCCCTCAGGTATTCATCTTGGGTAGCCAATCTTGTGCCAGTACGCAAGAAAAATGGAGAAATAAGGCTGTGCGTGGACTTTCGAAATCTAAACAGGTCATGCCTCAAAGACAACAATTCATTGCCCAAAATAGATTAGATTTTGCAGAGAGTGGTGGGTGCAGAAAGGATATCGATGATTGATGGTTTCTCTGGTTATAACCAGATTGCAGTCCATCCGGAAGATAGAGAAAAGACAGCTTTCACAACCCCTTGGGGTACATTCATGTATGATAAAATGCCATCTGGGCTAATGAATGCTGGTGCTACGTTTCAGAGGGCAATGGATATAGAATTTGTGGGAGAAAATGAGAAATTTGTAGTCATTTATCAAGATGACATCACAGTTTTTTTTGGATCTGATGATGAGCATCTAAAACATCTGAAACAGACCTTTCTTAAATGCAGAAAATTTGGACTGTCATTGAACCCCAAAAAATCTCACTTTGCCATGACTGAAGGCAAATTATTGGGTCATATAGTTTCAGTAGATGGAATTCAGATAGACCCAGATAGAGTGAAGGCCATTTTGAAGATTTTTATTCCCAGCAATAAGAAGGAAATTCAGTCTTTCATAGGAAAAATCAACTTTTTGAGATGGTTTATACCTAATTTTGCAGAAACTATCAAGTACATAACAGATATGCTTCAGAAGGATAGGGATATAAAATGGACTGAATGGGCCAAACAATCATTTGAAAATATCAAAAAAGCACTGATAGGAGCACCAGTGTTGGCAGCCCCTGATTACACCAAAGATTTTGCAATATTTTCATTTGCATCGGAAGAAACAATTGCTGCTATGTTGTTGCAAAAAAATTCTGAGGGATTAGAGAAGCCTATATCCTTCTTTAGTAAAACATTAAGGGATTCAGAGTTGAAATATACTAGTATGGAGAAACAAGCCTATGCTTTGGTAAAGGCACTTAAATTTTTTAGAATATACATACTCCATTCTAAAGTTTTAGCCTATGTGCCTAATTCTGTTGTTAAGGAAATCCTAGTACAGCCAGATAGTGAAGGAAAAAGGGGTAGATGGATTGCAAAAGTGATGGAATATGATGTGGAGATCAAGCCCACTAAATTGGTGAAAGGGCAGGGCCTAGCAAAGCTTCTCTCAGAATCAAATTGTCAAATACTAGATTTGCATATGATGGCAGAAGGTGCAGAAGAGGTCGAAGAACAAGTCTACAGTAGCAAGTATGATGACAGCCCTTGGTATGCTAAAATTGTATATTTCCTGTTACATTTACAGTGTCCCCAGGAGTTAAGTAAAAATGAATGCTGATCAATAAAATGGAAAGCTCTCAAATATGTGTTGATTGATCAAGTATTGTATTGGAAGGATCCTGGAGGGATACTTCTGAGATGTTTGGATAAATCAGAAGCAAATAATGTCATTGAGGAGATGCATGCTAGTGTGTGTGGTGGACACAAATACTAGAAGGCCACAGCCTTCAAAATATTGAGAGTTGGGTATTACTGGCCCACTCTCTTCTCAGATGTGTACCAACGAATTAGAGCTTGTGAAAAATGCCAAAAAATTGTAGGCAAACATCAGTTATAGTCATTAGCCTTGAAACCTATTTTAGTAGATGCTCCTTTCCAACAGTGGGGTCTGGATTTTATAGGTGAAATTCATCCTCCGTCTAGTGGCCAACGTAGGTGGATATTAACTGCAACGGATTTTTTCACCAAATGGGTAGAAGCCATTCCTACCAGAAGAGCCATACACCAAATTATCATTAATTTCCTGCAAGAAAATATTTTCAGTAGATTTGGGTGCCCTAGAAAACTCCTTACTGATAATGCCCCTACGTTCAAATCCAAAAAGATGATAAAATTTGTTTAAGACCATAACATCTCCTTGAGACAATCTACGCCCTACTATCCCTAGGGAAATGGACTAGCAGAGTCTAGCAATAAAAGCATTATAAACACTATCAAGAAAATGTTATCAGAGAATAAGAAAAATTGGGATACTAAATTAAAATTTGCATTATGGGCAGACAGAGTTACTTTAAAGAAATCCATCGGAACCACACCATTTCAAATAGTATATGGAACTGAAGCAGTATTCCCAATTCAATTGATGACTCCAGTAATTAAGTTTGTGCAGGAGGTTGAAGAAGAACCAGAAATAAAGAAAAGGAGAACATTTCAGATAATTCAATTACAGCAAGAAAGGGAAGCCCTTATGGACAAAGGTAAAATACATAGAAGCAGGATGAAAGAAAATTTTGATAAGAAGGTGAAGAAAAATATTTTCTCAGTAGGTGACAAAGTGTTAAGATGGGATGCCCGGAATGAAGATAAAGGTAAGCATGGTAAGTTTGATGCACTGTGGTTGGGACCATTCATAGTGGTAAAAAACTTGGGATACAACACATTTGTGCTGCAGACTTTGGGTGGTAATGAGATTCCAGGTCCAGTTAATGGACGATTTTTGAAATTATTCCATACATGCTAAAATGACAGGTATATTGTACATAGTTAGTGTAAATATCATTTCAAGCAGTTATATGTAGACTCCAACCCAATAAGACAAGCTTCAGAAGGCACAGGTCATAATGTTCTTAATGTCTTACAGAGACGACCTTATCCCCAGATGGAGCCAAATGTTATCTCTAGGATTGTTCCTAAGATTTACTTAGCCTTTAATTATTCTCTGTATATCTTTTCTATCAGTCTAGCCTATGTTTTTCCCCATTCCTTAAACATTTTTTGCCATTAGTTATCTTTTCATAATTAAATTAGGATTTGGCTCTAGTTCATACTTTTTATTTCAAAATAAATTTCATTTCCTTGCATTAACAAACATTACAAATGCTTGTGAAGCTCTAAATATCATAATTTTGATTTAAAATGGCGAACTGATAGCTTCTGCTGTAATTCCAAATTTGAGAATGCTGTCAGTTTTTCAAAAGTGTTGTCAATTTCGAATTTCAAATTGTGATTTAATAGGGTTGTAAATGCTTGTAATTTTAATTCGTTGCAATCATGATTCGAAATGTTTGGGGGACCTATAAGTCATATATGCATGAATTTAACATATGGTTGATAGCATGACTACCTTCTCCACTCGACATTTGGCAATCAGGCAATTAGACCAGTCAGGGTCATGAGTAGGTCTGTCCAGCATCGAAATTGGTGAATGCTATGGACAGAGAATGAAATATCGGGAATGTATCATGCAAATTAGGGTCTATTGAACGCCGGTTCATGGTTAATCCAACTAAATTTCCACGCAAGTGGAGAGAAGGGTTTCGAAATTGAAAAGAGGTTATCAGTATTGAGAGTTTAAGTATTGTAACAGGATCCAATGGATGAAATTTCCACGCAGAGCCCGAAGAAAAAGCCTGGAGGACTCATATGCAGGACTGAGCCCAACAACATTGAATGGATTTCCCAATTTCCTCTGACAACAAGGTTAATGAAAAATGCTGGATGGTTTATATTTTGGGAAAGGTTACAGGGTTATAACCTTCAGGCGACGAAGGCATTTATAAAAAATTACAAAGGAGTGGTCGATTTCAAGGATTTCAAAATTGTGGTAAATGAGCAGGTTGTTGCAAAAGTCACAGGTGTCATTACTGAAGGCGAACAATGGTTCAAACAACAAGACTTTAAGGACATTATGGCGAGTTCATGTTACCAGGGTTTGAAAGTTTAAACTGGAGCAGCAGCATGCACATAAGAAAAATAAAACCTAATTGGAAAATTCCACTCGAGGTAATCCAAAATTACATTACCTGTGATGGTCGGTTTGATAAGGTTTTGAGATGACATGTTAGGTTATTAATGCATTTACAGGGAAGAAAGAAGTTAAATATTCCATATTACTTGTGGAGGAGTCTGCAAAAAATGGTTTTATCAATTCAAAAACGGCCAAAGCACACCGACCATTTTATCTTTCACCAAGGGCTTATAAAATTGTTGATTTTACATCATTTGAAGCAAATAGGAAAAGATTGGGACCAGTTTATTTGTGAACAAGGGTTTGAGACTAAAGAGAAGAAGAAATCCACTAAGTAGAAGAGTAAAGAAAGCAGATCGTCAGATGGGAAAGCACAGTTTGAAAATTCTGGAAAAAAACAAGATACTGTTCAAACCTTGCTAAACATTGATGAAGAAAAACCAATAAACAGCGTAAGTGCAGAAAATATGGACTTGGGGAAGAGGACCAGAGCTAGAGCTAAAGTGGCCGCAGAGATTAGATTGTTAAAACAACCTGTAGGAGAACATCAAATTGTGCCGGTGAATGAGTCTGACGATGAGATGAATATACAGGAGAAAGATACTCTTGTAACTGAAGGTGAGGGTTCCATTGATATACAGATACATGTAGGGAAAATACCTGAAATATTTGTGGAAAATAAACAAAGGCATATAAAAAACCAAGCTTCAAGCTCTGGCATACAAAAGGATAATATTGTAATGGATGCAGAGGAAACTAAAACAGTCCCAGAATTGGATTTGGTAAGGAAATGCTTGTAATCCTATAAAGAGCAGTGTCGTTACTTGCACAGTATTAATGAAAGTTTGATGATATCGAACAAAAGACTATGAGAGGACCTGGAGCAGAGGGATATTGATTATGAAAAGCTAGCAGTGATTGCCAAGGACACTTTGCAGAAAAAGAAAGTTAGGAACAAGGAATGCAAGCAGACGAAGGCCCAGCTAGACCAGTTGAAGGGTCGAGAGCGTAATGTAGATGCGGAATTTGGCAGGTTACAACGAAGATCACAAGTTTTAAATGAAATGGTTGATTTAGCTGAGTCATCAAGAAGTCTTTAGTATGTCTTCTACAATTAAGAGATACGATGTCTTAGGTGGCAAGTTGTTATGATTAGTTTTTCTTATTGTCACAATTTGATAGACTTAGACTTTATTTTAAAACTCTATTTTATTTTTGGAGCGATCAAATCCAATGTAATAGGATCTAGTAACTGTTTTCTATTTTGAACAAATTTTGTATAAATAGGACATAGACAGAGGTAATAAGGGTTGGAACTGGAGGAACATGATATAAGTTTGATTTTAAGGAGTTGTTTCATGCAGATCTGTATGTATTTCTTATGTTAATTTTTGCAGAAGATGACTGTTATGAATTAAAAAAATGATCTTTGAGCCATTTCTTTTTCAATTTATGAAGTGTATGCTTTTGGTATTCTGTCCATATGTGTTCTAAATTCCATGTTATGATTCTTCCAAATAGTATATAACTATGCCCCCATCATGAAATATATTTGATCTCTTATATTCATAGCCTTAAAATCATAGTCTTTCTTCTGCTTCTATTCATATATTGAGATGTTATACTGTACCTGTCTTTTATTTCCTTTTAAATATTTTACATAGCTCTGTTTTCTGCTTCCACCAAACAAAACTGAAACAATCATTATGTAGATGCCTTATTCCTACAACTAAGATCTCCTTAAGCTTGATCCCCTATAGTCTAGGATCAACTTTAGGGAGAACAGTATGATTGTTAAAGATGAAACAATATACTAAATTTCACTTAAAAGCATAGAAATTTTATTAGAAATTTACTCACATATACCTCAATAAGTTTAATACTTAGAAAAGTAGCATATAAAAATGACTTAGGTCTCTGTTGAGAAACGGAGCGCTACACTTGGTATCAAAGCACTTGTTCAGACTCTTGAACCTATAGGCCTATTCGTGCTTCATC
Source organism: Larix kaempferi (assembly GCA_027924585.1). Classification (NCBI taxonomy): domain Eukaryota; kingdom Viridiplantae; phylum Streptophyta; class Pinopsida; order Pinales; family Pinaceae; genus Larix; species Larix kaempferi. The sequence continues at coordinate 8,341,947 of BSBM01000909.1, forward strand.
TAGAAAATCTACTTGATGGTTTACCTACTTCACCTCCATCCATAGTAAGCTTCCAAGTTACACCTGCACAAGGACAATAGGAATAACATTAGAAAATGAAAGAAATATATATACATATAATTATATTTTCATTCTTTTATAACTATTGCTACACACGCAAAAGACTAGTATGATTTAGCCAAAATAAATAAAACAATTATATATATATATATTATGAAAACAAAAATATCCCTGCCTTCTGTATGAAAACCTACGACCGGGGGATTAATCCTGCTCGTAGTTGGTTTTCCATAGCATAGTGGTTGGCTGTCCACATAGGATTTCATTCTTTGCAGCTAAGCATGCCGACCGTTAAAAATCGGGCACTTCTTCCCTTCAATACCTGCCTACTGGATTATTATTTTATAGGAGGAATAGTTAAGGGATGGTACGGAGTGAGTGGGAAATTCAGGAAGATAAGGTGGATTATGGAGGGTATGGAATGGTCGGGCATAAAAGCAACCACTTGTTTTCCAGCTTAAATAATATAAAGGGAAGACCTCATTGCCTTACGCATATGTTCTAGGAACAACAGGTTATGTAAAAACAACAAGGAATGCTGTAACTACTCTTATATAAACAATAGTAGAACTACACATAGGTATACAGGGGCCTCCTATTCAAAGGAGCCTAATCCGGCCTCTTTATCGTCTGGTGGTAATGATGGGGGGGATATGCACAGGCGTTCGACAAAGCTTTGCTATGAACCTTTACCCTACCTTATATTATAGAACAAGCTGTAAAAGCTCCGTCCAATTGAACAGTCGAGATCTTAGGAGCTACCCGAATCAGTCAAACATTCGGACATGAATCAAGCCGGTAATTAAATCTTGGTACATCTTGCTCTGAGACAAGCACATATAAGGTAGAACCATAGCGGCTTAAAACCTCTACTTTAGACACTCGAAATCGCCTTGAGATTAAATCCAATGCAGTACTCTTCTTATGGCTATACAAGTTATTACGAATCAAACTTATATTTGCGGCCAGTTGGAAATAGTAAGCCAATCCAGTAAATAAGTATTGTAAATAATATAACATCTCTTACTCGGTTATCAAGAAATATATAACTGCCTGAGACAGGAATAAAGCAATTATTGAGTTTTGACCCAACTCTTGTCACCATCGACGTTAGGAACCCACCACAGTCAACCACACAAAGGTATTGTTTGAAACGGAAAGATGAATGTATGATTGAATTTGAAGTCTCTTATTGAGAGTTTATTTTGCTCAGTTAACATAGATTTAGAGACAGTATCTGAAGATTGATTTACTTACCAAGTCGGCAATAATGCGAGCAGGACTAAGCACAGTGCTACAGACGCTAACCCCGGAGGCAGCTGCCACATTTTGGCGGCCCCTGCTAGCCATCTGCGCCAGGCTTGCTTGGCGTCGACTTCAATTTTAGGGTTGGTGCTGAAACCACGGGAAATAGAAATGATAAAATTAGAAGACTCATAGAAATCCTCTAGTTAAATGGTTCACGTAGGGAAGAAGAGCCTAAAGCTGTGCAAAGAATAGAAAAAGGTGAAACCCTAGCACAGCTTCAGAACGGAATTCTTAAGTATATAGAAGGTCTGAACACCACATAAAACAAGTTGCATTAACCTAGTCAACACCCAGCAATGGAGGAGCCCACTGGGAAACGCGTCCAGGCACTATGCAACCAGCCCATCCAGCACGCGAACCTGCCAGGAGGGTTGCGTTCTCTCTAAATAAAACCATGTTGTAATAAAATTTAATTATGATTTTTTTTACTTTCTGAAAATTGTTTTAGCTGGGCTGCGCTCCCTTTGGGTTGAGCTACGCCCTCTGGCTGAGCTGGGGATGCCACTCTCAAAAACAAAAAAGAGGGGAATAACACTAAGTCGTAAACAAAGAAATATGTTGTAAAGTCTGAAATTAAATGCAAAAGCCAAGAAATGAATACGTTGTAAACAAGAAGATGAATCCAATTCCAAAAGAGGAAACAGTTGTCTGAGCATTAAATCCTATGATAGCCATAACAATCTACGGCTGAACACATTTAAAAGGATAAGTTCATAAGCTAAGATAGCCAAATCATCAAACCTGAACCTCTTCCTGTTATCAAACCCAGCAAAATCAGAATCAAAATTCAAATAGAAATGAAGGTGAACCAAATTCAAACGCTGACTTCAATCAGAATGAGAATGTGAAAATCAATTCAAACCCAAACCAGACCATTCATGGGTGCATTCTATTATCAATCCTCAACCAGACCATTTTAGTACTGAACGAAACCATAATAGATATATTTTAGAGGACTGATATTCAGTGAAGAAACAATGTTGTTAAAAAAAAAAAAACCTGTTAGCAACTTTACCTTATACCTTGTTATCTACAAACATTCGCAAGGAACCATATCTCCACCACACCTAGCAGTGGAGCTCAGCAGGAGTTGCAAAAGTGGCACCTAAAAAAAATGGGAGAGAAAAGAGGTGCGGTCCCTTGAGGTTGACCCTATTTAGGGTTTGCTTCTTGCACGATGGTGGGTGGCTTGGAGAGACCACGTGCCCATTCATGCTTACTCCTTTTCCATGGCGGTGAGAGGCTATGTGGCCTTCACACATATAACCCCGTACATGGAGGTGGACTAGGGGACAGCCCTCTTAGGGTGTAGGGATAGGATAAATGATTTATAAATAAATAAAACAAAAACAATTTCTATAAATACCCTCATTATAGTATAGATTTTCCTTATTTTTTTTATTTGATTTGATTTATTTTTATTATTATTTCCATTAATTTAAATAAAGTTAAAAATTTAACAATATATATATATAATTTAATATTAAAAATTTATAAGTTAATCATAAGTTTTAATTATAAGGTTAATCATGATTACATTAAGAGTTAAACATATAATGTTAATATGGATAATAATTATTAGATTAATATGGATTAAAGCCTAAACGTTTAAACTTAAATAAATGCTAGCGCCAATATTAATGGAAATGTTATTTGAAATGTCAATTAGATTTGAACCTTATGGAAATTACATGGAATCCAATGCATAGATTTATGTAGAGTTATTTAGTAGACTTAGAAAAAGATGGCCTCATCAAAATGCACCGAACTATAACACTTTTTTGGAAATGCATCCCTTGAGAATCGACCAAACAAACTAATAATATGATGTTTTATTCTCCATAATTCAAGACCAATCACGGTAACAACACGTGGAGTTCAAGGTCGACCACCACCTCCTCCACTATCATCGTCGCCAACACCGCCACGACCAACCTCAACACCAGAAATGTAGATCATAATGAGGTCTTTGGAGGCTATTATGACCACGATGAACAGGCAGTCTAAAAGGGCCATCCAGGTGGAAACCACTCAAGTGAGTCGAGAGAACTCTAAAAGGGAACAGGGCCAAAGACAGGAACCGCTTCAGGACATATCGAGGGAGTTGCAAAAGATAAAGGTTCCAGAGTTTTCAGGAGGACGACCCGGTAAGTATGTCGAAGCATGGCTGGAAGTCATGAAAAGATGATTTGCATTGAATGAGTATACATCTAGTTCCAAGGCTAGGATGGTCATCTTTCAGCTTAAAGGTGATGCTTTGAATTGGTGGTCAGATCTCGAGAAGCAGTTGCACCTTACTCCTCTTACGACTTCTTTGGAATTGTTCGAGGAGAGGTTCCAAAAGAGATATTTGCCAAATTATTACAAGGAAGAACAGGCAGGTGCACTCCCTGCCTTAGTACAGGGAGACAAGACGGTGGAGGAGTATGAATCTCGGTTTATGGAACTAATAAAATATGTTCCTTACCTAGATGCAGATGATTGTCAGGTAGAGCATTTTTTGTATGAACTTAACTACAAGATTAGGGCTGTTGTGCGGATGTGGAAGCCAACTTCAGTTGCCATGGAAGTTGAGTATGCTTGTTATGCAACTGATATGTCAGATGGAAAAGGGGGTAGAAAGTTGACAGGAACCAATCAGCATGTTTCAGGGAATGCCTCATGTCCTTACTCTAGGGGAGGACAATCTAGACCTCCTCCTTACGGTAACAGGTTCACACCGAGGGGTAATACTTCAGTTAACTCGGTCTCGCAGGCATCATCCGCAACCCACCAATTCCATGGACGTACACAAGGAAGTTCCTATAGAGGATCAAGGGGTTTTAGAGGATCTAGGGGAAGGAACTCATCTCATAGGACTCCTCCGAGCAACATGCAATCCCCTCCAATTCTCTCTTGTTGGGGATGCAGAGGTCCTCATTTCCAGCGAGACTGTCCTAAGGGTCACTCAAGTAGCAGGCATGGGGAAGGAAAAGCACCCATGGATAATTTGGGTAACAATCATCGGATTCATGCAGCGGTTCATAACCACCAAGCAGAACATCAGTCTAGCGTAGTAGAATCCACTGGTAAAGTAAACAATGTCAAACATAAAGTTTTGTTTGATCTGGGTGCAACTGATAGTTTTATTTCACCATTTGCATTAGGTAAATGTGGGTTGGCATCCTACGAGCACGATGACTTCAAATTGGTTGAAATGGATTCAGGAGTTAAGCAAACATTAGGTCTTAAAGTGAGGAGTTGTGAGGTTGACTTAGGAGTGTGCACGACTAAGTGGGATGCTTATGTCACCAATTTGGGGACTTATGACCTCATTATTGGCATGGGTTGGTTAGAGGGCCATAGAGATTTCTTGGATTGCTATGCGAAGAAGGTGTTGTTCCTCGATGATGAGGGAAGGACAATTCAAATCCAAGGTTTGAAGAGAAAAGTGTCCCTCCGTTTCATCTCTATGATGAAAGCTAAGCGGTACCTAATACAAAAATGTCAATTGTTCATAGTGGAGGCCGTGAGTGACAGTAAACGACCTTCCTTAAATTCTTACCCATGACTTTCTGAGTTCAAGGATGTCTTTCCGAAGGAATTGCCAGAATTACCTCCAGAAAGAGAGCTCGATTTCACGATCGAACTAAAACCTGGTGCGAAGCCTATCTCAAAGACTCCTTATATAATGACAACTCCAGAGCTCCGTGAGTTACAGATCCAGTTAAAAGAGTTGCTAGATTTGGGACTGATTAGACCTAGTATCTCATTGTGGGGAGCACTAGTGATCTTCGTTAAGAAGAGGGATGGATCTCTGCGACTGTGCATAGATTATAGAGATTTGAACAAAGGCACAGTGAAGAACAGGTATCCCATAACAAGAATTGATGACCTCTTTTGATCAAATCAAAGGTGCGTCAGTCTTCTCAAAGATTGATTTACGATCAGGGTATCACCAGTTGAGGATCAAAGAAGGCGACATTCCTAAGACTGCCTTTCGAACTCGATCTGGGCATTACAAGTTCATAGTGGTACCATTTGGTTTGACCAATGCTCCAGCTGTATTCATGAGCCTCATGAATGGTGTCTTCCGAAAATACCTGGACCGATTTGTTTAGGTCTTCTTAGATGATATTCATATCTATTCTAAGAACGAGAAGGATCATGAAGAACACTTGCGGTTAGTCTTGACATCCTTAAGGGAACATAAACAATATGGTAAATTGTCAAAGTGTTCCTTCTTCCAAAAAGGGATTCACTACTTAGGGTAGATCATCTCAGGTGAAGGGATCTCTGTAGACCCGAAAAAGGTAAGGGCCATTGAAGATTGGCCAATTCCAAATAATTCTCATGAGGTGCGCAGCTTCATGGGGTTAGCAGGCTATTACTGGAGGTTTGTTGAAGGATTTTCTAAAATTGCAAAACCTATTACCACCTTGCAACGCAAGGGAATCCGGTATGAATGGAAATATGAATGGTATGTCGCTTTCACAGAGTTAAAGATATTGTTGACAAGTGCACCGATCTTGCGGGTACCAGACATGGATAAAGATTTCATGGTATGCACCGACACCTCGAAGCAAGGACTAGGAGCGGTGTTGATGCAGGAAGGTTGGGTAATAGCTTATGCATCTCGAAAGCTGAAACTTCATGAGGAGAAGTATGCCATGCATGATCTAGAATTGGCAACAGTAATGTTGGCACTAAACTTATGGAGGAAGTACCTAGTTGGTAGAATCTTCACCCTTAAAATAGACCATCATAGCTTGCAATACATATTTACCCAAAGGGATTTGAATGCTAGGAAAAGGTGATGGAGTGAGTTCATGAGTGAGTATGAGTTTGGTATCTCTTACATCAAAGGAAAGGAGAATGTGGTGGTAGACTCTCTAAGCCAAAGACCAAGACTTTTCTCCTTAATTCCCTTGAAGGTTGACTTGAGGGAAAGAGTACTAGGACAATTATTGGGTGATAGTTGGTATCTAAAAGTAACCTCCGCTATTCAGAATGGAAAGGAACAGGAATTGAAGTATGATGGGTACCAAATTGAGGAAGATGGATTGTTGCGGTATCAGGGAAGGATGTATGTTCCTAAGGAAGGTGATATCAAGGAAAAAATCCTTAGAGAGGCCCATAGATCACATTATTGTGCACACCCAGGGGTGAAGAAGATGTATGCTGACATGAAGAAAATCTTCTATGGCCAGGTATGAAGGGTGATGTAGTGGATTTTGTTTCGAAGTGCCTCGAGTGCCAACAAGTTAAAGGAGATCATCGTCACCCAGCCAGTCTCTTACAACCTCATGATATTCCTATGACTAAATGTGAAGTCATTTCCATGGACTTCGTTGTAGGATTACCACTCACATCTCTAGGACATAATGCTATTTTGGTGGTAGTTGACAAACTGACCAAAAGCGCTCACTTCATTCCAGTCAGAGACACCTATGATGTGACAGATGTGGCAAGGGTATTCATAAATGAGATTGTATGTCTTCATGGAGTTCCTAAAAAGATAATCTCTGACAAAGACCCTAAATTCACCTCTATATTTTGGACATGCATGCAGTCAACATTAGGGACATAGTTGAACTTAAGCTCAGCTTATCACCCCGAGACTAATGGACAGACAGAAAGGGTGAATCAAGTGATGGAGGACATGCTTAGGATGTATGTTATGGATCAACAAACACAGTGGGAGAAATATCTTCCTTTAGTGGAGTTCGCATACAACAATTGTTATAACAGCTCCATTGCTATGCCTCCATATCTAGCATTGTATGGGAGGCCATGCAGGACACCACTTAGTTGGGACAGTTTAGAGGATAGGGTTTTAATTGCGCCTGAATTGATTCAGGAAATGGAGGAACAAGTGGTATGGATTAGGCAATGGTTGAGGGAAGTGCATGATAGGAAAAAGAGTTACGTTGATGCACATAGATCAAACGGAAGTTATGAAGTAGGGGATCGTGTATTTATTTGCATTAGACCAAATAAAAGTACCATTCGGTTTGGGAAGGGTACCAAGTTGTCACCTCGCTTTATAGGGACATTTGAGATTCTTGATAAAATCAGACCAGTTGCTTATCTTCTTGCGCTGCCACCCCACTTGCATAAAACTCATAATGTATTTCATGTTTTGGTATTATGACATTACATAGCTGATGAGACTCACAAAATTCATTGGAAAGAATTGTAGGTCTTCGACGAAGGAACCTTCACGGTCGAACCATTACGTATACTTGATCATAGGGTTCGACAGCTCCGTAGTCGCCATGTGGAACAAGTTAAGGTCCAATGGGACAAGTATAGCCCAAGGTCTGCTACCTGGGAGGACGCAGAGACCATGCATCGAGATTTTCCCTTACTATTTTGACCATAACTTTGCGACAAAGTTTCCTGAAGGGTGGGTGTATGTAACGCCCCATATTTTGATTAGGCATATTTATCAGTTAGACACACTATACTTTATTTTCTTATATTCTGTTGAACTCAAATCGGCTGAGTAAACTATATTACGACATGATGGACCTGATTATATGATGTTACTTTGTTTTATGATTTCACCATGATTATAATGTTACTATATTATGTGGTTATGATGTCACTATATTATGTGGTTACGATGTCATGATTATCATAGGATTCCTTTATTTTACAATTACAGTATATGTTTATATGTTTTCATTAATAAGATGTGAAAATGATGTGGTACGTGGATACCATCTTACTATGTGATTTATTGAAGTGTTATATGTCATATGCATCTATGATGAAATAAAAAGGTTACATGAAATAAAATTATTTTGATAACAGGGATCAATTGGTGATCAATGGGAAATGCTATCTATAAATTTGTATTTTGTGAAATACTAACCTCCAGGACACAAGGGCTATGGGATAGTTAGTTACTTGATATGATATATGGGACAAGAACTTGTTCATACAGTAAAACTTAGCAGCCAAAATTGATGATACGATGACACAAACTGATAATCTCGATAGCACCGACGTATGAGTTTACAAGGGCATAGGCCCAGTATGTTGAGAGGGATGGATGTGTTTCCCACCCTATGTTTCCATGATACCCGAGGTCATGGGAGGGACGTGTTGAGACACGCTCCCCATGTTGTTGTGATGACGACGGTCGGATGCCTGATAGGAGAGGATATGTCCGTTGTTTAGCCGATGCTATCGCTCTCAGGTTCTATGTGGTCAGGTCGGTGAGTCCGACATCCACTTTTGTACTAGCAGAGGAAGGATAGGGATGATGCAGGACATAGGTTATGATGGGAGGATATGTTAGTTAGTACTATTGAGGGTTGGGTATTCCTTGCTTCTGATTTAGTGGTAGTAGGTACCCTTCCTTGTACATGATTGATTAAACTAATGTAAACATAAAGATAATGATGTGAAATCGTAAAGAATTAACTGTTAAATAACTGAGGATGTTAAAGTAATTGTACTATATATATTATGCTTGTTCTTCTACATGGGGGTAAATACTATTATTAGTTAGCGCGTATGCATAGGTGGGATGGCACTTTTGTATAGTACATTTCTTATCTATGCATATACTGGCCACGCATGCACACTTTGCACATGTACACTAGTATCGATATACAAACACTTAACATATTGAATAAATGTATAAGTTGTCATAAGTAATTATGTTAATCATGCATTGATCGAATTCAGATAATGAATATAAAGTTATTTAAGATGTGTAAAACAAGTCAATTAAGCTTTGTATTAATTGTTGGTAAACATTGTAATAAGCAATTGAGACAAGTGTCATTAGTTAACATTGTCATCTGAGAATTGTTGTAAATAAGGTAATTGGACTGTCTAATTAATTAGTAAAATTGTTTAAGCCCTTAAGGGTGCTTTGTTTAGAAGAACGAGGTTACTATGTTGATGTTAGGGTACTCATGTGATAAACAAATGATTTAAAAAACATTGTTATTAATTCACCATTTATTATTACTTCATGGTGATTTAATTAATGTTATTACTTAATTAATGTTATTCTAATAATATTAATATCCATGTCGTAACAAATGCAATATAGGTAAAATTTAAAATATTGATTAATAAATGATTAGTGTGCGATTATTCCCATTACTAAGTTAGACATAATAGGATAACAATTCCTGAATTGATGTGATGTGATGGATAATGGTTTAAAACTATTTATTTATTCAATATGAATCTTAGAATTTAAATTTCAAGATAAGTTATCTTGACGGATGAGGTAAACCATTAAGACACACCTTGTCCAAATTGAAAAGGTCAACTATTCATATATTATTTTATTATTTTATCCTAATAACACTAAGTACAAAGGTGGTGAATAGACTAGTAGTCAATAAACTTTGTCTCGAATAGATAACCTTTGGGTAATGATTCCTACCATAATAAATACTTAGAACCAACAGTCAAAATCCAATACATTTACTGTGATTATAATTGATTGTTCGGTACATTGAGTGTGAAAATAGATTTTTTATAATGTAACTTGTATGAATGAACTAAGTGAGGGGAGTAAATGTTTGAGGGGCTCGAGAGAGGGAGTTTGGGGTAGTGGAGCAAGCCCAAAGTCTTCTCGAGGAAGGAAATGTATATAGGGAAGAGTTAAGGGAGGAGAAGGGGTCGTATTTTGGGGAGAGATTATATTGGGGGAAATTTGAAGGTAACGAGGGGACAACTCTAAGTGGAAAAAAGTTTTGAGAACAAAGAAAGTGTTTGAGAAGTGAGTAAATACTGCTCTCGGGATTATCAGTTTGTGAACTTGGGGGCTTCGAAATCCTTTGATTTCCAAGGGCTAGAAACATAATAGTTGGTCGGTAGGGTGGACACATCATCTTGGTTGACTAAGAGAATATATACATAACCTGCTACAACCTATGGTCTACCAGCATCAGCATCAGGTAATTTCCTTGTTATTTATTTTATTTGATTATTATGCTGAAACGTACTTTGAAACATACATATACCTTGTTATTTACTGATTTATTACTCTGAACATATTCCTATGCTGAAACAAGTTGAAGGAAAATATTGATATGTTAGGTTTTTTTTTCATATGAATGTATGATTGTTAAAGATGAAACAATATACTAAATTTCACTTAAAAGCATAGAATTTTGATTAGAAATTTACTCACATATACCTGAATAAGTTTAATACATAGAAAAATGACTTAGGGCTCTCTTGAGAAATGGAGCGCTACAATCATCGTCTTCCTCTTCATCATCATCATCACCCTCACCATCAACATCATCCTCACCATCATCATCATCATTCTCATCATCATCATCATCGTCCTCCTCTTCATCATCATCGTTGTTCTCCTCTTCATCATCATCAACATCATGATGATGAGGATGAGGATGATGGTGATGATGATGATGATGATGAGAGGATGATGATGACGATGATGATGATGAGGATGAGGATGATGATGATGGTGATGGTGATGATGATGATGATGGGGATGAGGATGATGATGATGGTGGTGGTGATGATGATGATGATGATGATGATGATGGTGATGATGATGATGATGGGATGATGAAGAGGAGGACGATGATGATGATGAGGATGAGGATGATGATGATGATGATGATGATGATGATGATGACAGTGATGATGATGATGATGATGATGATGATGATGATGGTGATGAGGATGATGATGATGATGTTGATGATGATGACGATCATGATGTAGATGATGATGATGATGAAGATGATGATGATGATGGAGATGTTGAGGAGGGAGGGGGAGATGACAATGATGATGAAGATGAGAACGATGATCATGAGGAGGAGGATGATCATGATGATGGTAAGGATTATGATGATGATGGTGATGATGAAGAGGAGGAGGATGATGATGATGATGAGGATGATGGTGATGAGTATGATGATGATGATGATGGTGATGATGAAGATGTATATGATGATGACGATGGTGATGAAGATGATGATGATGATGACGACATCACTTCCATGATCATAATCATCATCATCATCATGTCATCATCATCACCATCATCATCATTATCCTCATCACCATCATCCTCATCCTCACCATCATCATCTTCCTCTTCATCATCACCATCATCATCATCATCCTCACCATCATCATCATCATCATCATCATCGTTCTGCTATTCATCATCTTTGTCATCTCCCCCATCCTCATCAACATCTCCATCATAATCATCATCATCATCTGCATCACCATCGTGATGGTGATGGCGTTGGTTATGATGATGAGGATGATGGTGATGAGGATGAGGATGATCATGGTGATGGAGATGATGACGATGACGAAGATGATGATGAAGATGATGATGATGATGTTGATGATGATGATGATGATGATGATGATGATGACCATGATGATGATAATGATCTTCATCATCATCACCATCATCCTCCTCCTCCTCATCATCCTCCTCTTCATCATCATTTTCATCTCCCCCTTCCTCATAAACATCTCCATCATCATCATCATCTTCATCATCATCATCATCATCTTATTCATCATCATCATAATCATCTTCATCACCATCTTCATCATCATCACCATCATCATCATCATCCTCATCATCATCATCATCACCACCACCATCATCATCAACATCTTCATCATCATTGTCATCTCCCCCTTCCTCATCAACATCTCCATCATCATCATCATCATCATCCTGATCATCATCATCATCGTCCTCCTCTTCATCATCATTGTCATCTCCCCCTTCCCCATCAACATATCCATTATCATCATCTTCTTCATCATCATCATCATCCTCATCACCATCGTCATCATCATCAACATCTTCATCACCATCATCATCATCATCATTTCATCATCAACATCATCAACATCATCATCAATTCATCATGATGATGAATTGATGATGATGATGATGGTGATGATGATGTTGATGATGATGACGATGGTGATGAGGATGATGTTGTTGATGATGATGATGATGGATATGTTGATGGGGAAGGGGGAGATGACAATGATGATGAAGAGAAGGACGACAATGATGATGATTATGATGATGAGGATGATGATGATGATGATGATGATGATCAGGATGAGGATGATGATGGTGATGATGATGATGATGGTGATGAGGACGATGATGATGATGGTGATGATCATGACAATGGTGATGCAGATGATCATGATGATCATGATGGAGATGTTGATGGGGAAGGGGGGGATGACAATGATGATGAAGAGGAGAACGATGATGATGATGATGAGGATGATGGTGATGAGGATGATGATGGTGAGGATGATGATGATGATGATGGTGATGATGATGATGATGACGATGTTTTTGATGATGGTGATGAGGATGATGATGATGATGATGGTGATGATGATGATGATGGGATGATGAAGAAGAGGACGATAATGATGATGATGATGATGGAGATATTGATGAGGAAGATGATGATGACGGAGATGTTGATGATGAAGGGGGAGATGAGGATTATGATGATGGAGATGAGGATGATGGTGATGAGGATGATGATGATGATGATGATGGTGATGAAGATGGTTATGATGATGATCACGATCACGATGGTGATGATGATGATCATGATGAACAAGATGATGATGATGGAGATGAGGATGATGCTGATGAGGATGATGGTGATGAGGATGATGATGATGATGATGATGGTGATGATCATGATGATGACGATATGATGATGATGATTGTGATGATGAAGAGGATGACGATGATGATGATGATGAGGAGAAGGATGATGGTGATGAGGATGATGATGATGATGGAGATGAGGATGATGGTGATGAGGATGATGAGGATGATGGAGATGAGGATGATGGTGATGAGGATGATTATGATGATTGTGATGAAGATGGTGATGATGATGATCAAGATCATGATGGTGATGATGATGAACAATATGATGATGATGGAGATTAGGATGATGGTGATGAGGATGATGATGATGATGGTGATGAATATGATCATGATCATGATCATCATCATCATCATCATCATCATCACCACCACCATCACCATCATGATCCTCATCACCATCATCCTCATCATTGTCCTCCTCTTCCTCATCACCATCATGATGATGATGATGATGATTGTGATGATGAAGAGGATGACGATGATGATGATGATGAGGATGAGGATGATGGTGATGAGGATGATGATGATGATGGAGATGAGGATGATGGTGATGAGGATAATGAGGATGATGGAGATGAGGATGATGGTGATGAGGATGATGATGATGATTGTGATGAAGATGGTGATGATGATGAAAATGGTGATGATGATGATCAAGATCATGATGGTGATGATGATGAACAAGATGATGATGATGGAGATTAGGATGATGGTGATGAGGATGATGATGATGATGGTGATGAATATTATCATGATCATGATCATCATGATCATGATCATGATCATGATCATGATCATGATCATGATCATGATCATGATCATGATCATGATCATCATCACCACCATCACCATCATCCTCATCATCATCATCATTGTCCTCCTCTTCATCATCACCATCATCATCATCATCCTCACCATCATCATCATCATCATCATCATCATCATTCTCCTCTTCATAATCATTTTCATATCCCCCTTCCTCATCAACATATCCATCATCATCATCACCATGTCCTCATCACCATCGTCATGATCATCAACATATTCATCATCATCATCATCATCATCTTCACCATCATCATCATCTGCATCATCCTCCTCATCTTCATTGTCATCTCCCCCTTCCTCATCAACATATCCATCATCACCATCATCTTCACCATCATCATCATCATATCCATCATCATCATCATCTTCATTATCATCATCATCATCTACATCAACATCATCATCATCATCAACATCTTCATCATCATGACCATCATAACCATCGTCATCATCTTCATCATCATCGCAGTCATCACCACCATCTTCATCACCATCATCATCATCATCATCATCATCATCATCATGTCATCATCATCACCATCATCGTCATCATCCTCATCACCATCATCCTCGTCATCATCATTATCGTCCTCCTCTTCATCATCACCATCATCATCATCATCCTCACCATCACCACCATCATCATCATCATCCTCACGATGATGATGATGATGATGATGGTGGTGATGAGGATGATGATGATGATGGAGATGAAGATGATGATCACGATGATGATGGTGCCGAATATGAAGACCCTCCTTATCATCATCAAACCCTCCTCGCGTCATCATCACCATCATCACCATCACTATCATCACCATCATGATCATCAACATCTCCATCATCATCATCTTCTCCATCATCACCATCACCATCACCATCACCATCACCATTACCATCACCATCACCATCACCATCTTCGTCATCATCAACATATCCATCATCATCATCATCATCATCATCATCTTATATCCTCCTTATATCCAAAATTAGACAAGCTCGATATGATGATGAAAATGATTTAGATGATGCTGATGAAGATGAAGATGATGATGACATTTAACCCCATAACTTGCCTATAATCCCTATAACTTTTAACTATTAATCTACAATCCTTATAACCCTAACCCCGAAACCCCTAAACACCTAGAAGCACTTAAATGCACTTAGGAATTATGGGTTAGAATAGGGCCTAAAGGCTTTTATGGGGGAGGGGATCTAGGAATAAACCGACACATTTAGATTTGTTGGGTAATAAATGCAGTGAAACTTACCCACTGAACTATACAATGTTCAGCAGGGGCGCACACGCGCTCCTGGCATGCACATGCTCCTTGGCGCGTGTGCGTCCCTGCTGAAGATGAAATTTAGAAAAACACCCGCGCTCTTCTCCCGCATTTTCTCCTTGTTTCATCGTATTTTGTTGGTTGTTTTCACACACACTCCAACAAGCATTTACATTTTATATTGAATTCATACACCATTTGGTGCTTCCTTGACCATTTGGATAGAATACACAACATTTGGGGCTCTATTTGGCTATTTGGAATGAATACACACCTCTTGGGATCTATTTGGATCATTTGAGTGAATACACAATAGTTGGACTCTATTTGGTTCCTTGGATTGAATTATCATGTTACTTGGATACACATGAACTCTTCTTACATATAGTGGACACATCAAAGGAGCATTTTACATTTGAAGCAAAGAGCAATCATAATCCTTGAGGTATGGTGACAATTTTATCTTGTTAAATGTATTTTAGTCTTCATTCACTTGTTTGAGTGGCATCTATTTTGGTTTTTCCTCATGAATTGTATGATAGATCTATTTTAGTCTTCTTAATCTTCAACATAGACAATAAAAACATCTTACTAAAAAAAAACTACAACATGCACCAAGCAATGCTTTCAACCTTTCATGAAGATAATAAAAACAAATTAGTTGCATCACCACCAATAACATTTCATAATCACATTCCTCCATCTAGTAGACAAACATTTGTTGAATTCCTCATGGTTTTAGTACAACAACTCACACAAACACCTAAAGAATTGAAAACTCTTAATCTTTTGGGGCTATTATCCCTCATCCATACCATGAAAATGAAGTGAGTATGAGCTTCTCCCTTGTAGGGAATTTGATTGTACTAACATCCCATACCACCATCCAATGCCATCCTACTGAGTTCCTAGAGGTGATGTTGTAGTTATATGTAGGGCATTCCCAATAGCTTTTAAGATTATATAAAAACATTCTCACTAGATTTTGTTGTACATAATCAATTGCTACATCGAGCTTTAATAATCATGCACATTGAGTTTTAATATCTTGTTTGTTGTTCATTCTTGCATGGGTGATATTTTTGTTTTTCTAAAAAATGTATTGAATATGGGCAACATACATAATAATAAAAGAAAGTCTAGAAGGAAGGAGCTGCCCCCTGAAAAGCCCCATGAGATAAGAGAAAATGCCAGGTTGTACATGCAAAACCATAGAAATCAAAATGTTAGTGCCTTAGATCCATCAACAAGCAATGACGAAGTGGTTGAATTCAATCAAACCTTTCCTGATGTCAAGTATGAAGGGATGGATGTTGAACAAGTTCATCCTTGGAAACATCCCCAAGAAGAGCACACACATGGTGAACACACTCCCTTGCAGGACCAATTTGTGAACGAAGGGACACAACAAACAGTTGACGAGACTCGTACCTCCTTGCCGACTCCCTTGCCTCAACTATCAATTGGACAACGAAGAACTCCTAGACGTATTCATCTAGATGAAAGTTCATTTTCAGGATTTGAAGGTAAGATGCCCAAATGCATTATTGATTTCCATTGTAGCAACATAATCAAAGATTTTTTTGAATCCAAAACCGATGCTGCAAAATGTCAATTGTTTCTTGCTTTATTAAAATCACATTGTCTAGCTCATGTTAGGAGAATTTTGGGCATAAAGGTAGTTAGAAGTTCAGAGGCCAACAATCATTTTGTTAGAAATCTACAATCTGCATTTAATTTGTGTTGTAGATATTTCCCCTTACAGATAAAGATAAATTCTCTTAGGATAAAGTAGATTAGGCTAGCTCTAAGCTAAGACAAAAATGAAACAAATGTAATCTTGGATCCTGGATTAAACTAGTATCTCCGATATTTTACATTAGGAGTAAGGAGAGAGATTAACTCACCTCTATTCTCAGCATTTGTTCTGCTTGTAGTTTTGATCTCGGAGTCTTCATAATAGACCTGTAGAGACAAAACAATATACAAGCACATGCAATCTTCCAATGTCTTTGAATTACAAGTTAAATTCCAAATCTACATAGATATAATTCATGAAACTGAAACGTAATCAGTACACACGAACTAGGAAACAAGGCAAGTTATATTATTAAGAAGCTTGAGAAGTGCTTACAAATATTGCTTGATGTCCAATCCAATCTTCCAGCTCCAATTGCTCCCACCTCTAGCTATCTCCACAAAAGGTTTATGATCATAGGTTTGATGCCCCCAAAAGTCCTCCCTTGGCTCATGGAAGACCTCTCTCTTATAGCACGTTGGAAGGTTAACCAACAAGAGAGAAGTGTGGATCTGTGGAGTGTTTAGTGGATCAAGCCAGCCAAACATGGAGAGGGTTAGGATCGAATCAAAGGTGGCAATCCTAATAGAATCCCTCGAAGGTTGAGATCCCAAAATCCATGGAAAAAGGCTATAAATGGACTACCTCGCCCCTAAGCCTGAGCATAATGTGGTAGTACCGTGTACCAGGACAGGAGCAATACGCGATAGTAGAGACTACCGCGCCTGAATAGATGTGCAAGGCACGGTAGTGATTGTAAATAAGACTGAGTTGGGTTGGAAGGTCATAGAAAAAGAGTTTGTCTGCAGTGGTCAATCATTGGTCTTCTTTTCTAGATGTTTCGTCAGTAGGGGGAAGTGTCATCAATGTTTTTTTTTTGGTGTAAAGATGCGACACTAGGTTGTTAGGTGTAATATTGAGGTATAACAAATTCCCCCCTAAAGTGTGAGGTCAGAAGAGACTGATTGCCGAAAGACTTTACAAATATTGTGCGGAAACAACGTCAAGGGGAGCAATAAGGAGTTGAAACAGAAACAAAATGTCAGATATACCACCGAGGCAGGCATTCCCATGCTCGGAAACAATTGAATCAAAGCATGGCTACAGACCAATACATTGCAGATCCATGAGTCCTGATATAGATGGTAGACAAATCATGGCTACCATCAACAAGCGTAGATCCATGAGATAGTAATGACAGCCATGACCAATACATAAGTGGATCTGTGTGACAATACAAAAGGAATTTCCATCGCAACGTAGACGCGATCAGAATACAAAAAGGATGTCCAGGGTATTCTACGCGATCGCAAATGATACGAATCTAGCGATGTGATTACAAGGTGTTGAAGTCGAACATGGTAGAAACCATTTGATTACTGGTCAATGATGTGAACCATTAACAAATGCGAGGGAAATCACCAATGATGACGATGATCCCTAAGGTATCTATAGTACATCTCAACAAAATGTGAATAAAGGAGTTGATGTCGAGCATCCGAGAGATCATTCAATCAGAGGTCGATGATGAAAACCTACTGTTGAATACAAGGAAACCTACCATTGAGGTATGCAGGTACCAAGATACTAGTGGTTGACTCCTAAGCCTAATTCTTGGATAGTGATTTGGCGTCGATAGGAATAGACTCATCGAAGGTGGGCCATGATGATTTCCACATCATCGACACGAAATCAGAATGAGAGATGATGTCAAACAATGGAACAATGAAACATGTACTAACACAACGAAAGTCTTGACACAATGGATGACTTGGAACAATGCAAACCCTTTGAACATATAACAGCATGAAGCAGAACCTGGCAGCAGGGATTATTGATAGCAGAGGATAGACATAGGACGAGTAGACTCGTGGCCAGAGAGAAAACTCGAGATGATGACCATAACTCAACAATAATAGATACCCAAAAGTAGACAAGGGACAGACGCATGCCATGTTCAAAGGTGACGACTGACAAGCTCCCAATAAAGTAAACTTGACTCATTTCCCAATTTCCCCCGACATGATAGACGAGTACCTCTTTGTTGTTTTATGAGCTTGAGGAGGATAGCAGATGCTTGGTGTAGCTCATCTCATAGATGAGTCCAATATCATATGTTTTACGAACCTAAGAAAGGAGCGGTTCATCCCAAGATGGGTCCTTCAATGTCAAATTTTAACGAGTCCAAGGAAGGGAAACTCAGTAGTTTTTCATATTTAGAGAGCCTGAAAAACTTTAAAGGATGCTCCAGCGTGTACTTTTTAGTAAATTTAGTCCCCCAGTCCTGAAAATGTATAAAACAATTGATGAAAGAACTCTCCCAGCCGAAAGTTGACTGAGGTATACCTTTCTCGTAATTAGTCTAGATGGGCCGAAAAGGGGGTAACCTATCACCGAATAGACGACTTTTCGAATACTTTTACAAGTGTGAAAGAGACAAGTGTACTTGGCAATCTTTTCGAAACGAGGGAGTCTGAAAAGAGCTTAAAGAGAACTTCGATGGTCTTTTTCGTAATTTTTTAATTGTGTCGGTCCGAAAAAAGAATAAAATACAACCGAAACAATACTTTCCTCATCGTTTAATGAGCACAAGTAAAGTTGACTAGGCTCGACACAGTTTTCTTGAGTTTGACAAGCATGATACGGATGTAAAAGATGCTTCGAATCTTTTTCAAGTTTTAATCCAGAGCACGAAAAAGATAAAGTCGGCTCAAAATGAAGGTCAAAAAGTAGTAAACACCAGTGTGAACAGCTTAGTAAGATCCTGTCAAAGAAGACTAGTGAAACCTCAAAAGGACATTAGTAATGTGAAAAAAGAGTTTTGACCTAAAAGAATAAAATGATGAGCAAAAGTTAAATATAGATGTAATATAAGCAAGGAGTAAGAATGAAAAGTTACCATTTCACCTTGGTTATTTTGCTCATAGAGGAATTTCATCCTTTGGAAGGAAAAACTTCAAGTGTTCATATCTGGAGGTTCGAGGCACCGTTTCCTCATCCGTCTGCGCCAGGTAAGAGCTCTCAATCTCCTCTTTCAATTCATAGGCAAAAAACTTAATTTCAGTGAATTTTTTTTAATTTTTGGGAAAGCCCTAGAAGGCGTTTTTCGCATCTGTAACTATTGTGGGGTCCCTCTATTGATAAATGCGGTACTACCGCCCTGTGTAGTGATACGAGGACGTGGTAGTATCCCTTAACATGCTATCAGTTGGAGCCCAGATGCGGGGTAGTGGCGAAAAAAGGGAAAAATTAAAATGTTTTCCTCATTTTTTAGACTGAGATCAAGCCACCATTTTGCTCATGAATGTTTCTTTGGATTCTTTGCAGGATTTTATACTTTGTTTGAAGCAAAATGGTCGACTAGAAAGAGAGGGAGCATGACTGATGATTTATTGGCTGAAAATGACCAAGATACCCTATCTGCATTGCGGGATTGTGGGTTATTAAAATTTTTCAAGACCAAGGCATCCACAAGCAGGCTAAACTTCTCACTCACATCATACAAATGTGGGACCCTGACATTCAAGCCTTTCGAGTTGGGGAGCATATCCTTGAGATTGAGCTCGAGGACATATATTTTCTTACGGGTCTCTCAAAGAGAGGGGCCCGGGTGAACTTAATAGGGTTCAGGGCCTCGGAAGCGAGCACTAATGTCTTGATTGCTCATTACTATCGTCAAGGTTCTGGGAAGAAAAGCAGGAAAGTGGTCATTAAGGATGTTGTGGATCTTCCAATGAGAACCATGTTGTTTACTATCACCCATGTGGCGGGTAGCACGAGTCCTAATCAGGAATCTCGTACAGAAATGAATCTTGCCGTAGAGTGTTTAGCACCAACATTGTTCAACTGGTGCGAGGGGGTATTATCCAACCTCAAGGAGCAAATAACCAAGTGTAGGAATGGGGAGAACCGCCAATTTGGTTATGGGAGCATTTTGGTCACCTTCTTTCTAGAGAGGGTGTCGTTGTTGCGTCCACAGCTGACTATGCCTATCCATCCTGTGACTGAGCCACGAATGGGTCGATGGAGTGAGTATGCAGGGCGGCTCGAGGGGCCAAAACATCTAGCCTTTGGCGAGGACCTCTTCTCATGGCTCGAGGAGCAGATCGTGATGATCGAGGACTACCTCTATGCACGGGTAGACTTCCACGAGGATATTGACTTGGCATTGCCCGACAATGAGGATTGGGATAACTCAAGTATGACCCTCATTAATGTATTTTCAATTTTTTGAATATGTAATTTTTAATCATTTTTGGAATGTGTGAAAGGACTTAATATATGTACATGTGCATGTCGCAGATCGTGGGCCGAGGAGACCCGCAGGCTATTCGTTGTTACACTGAGGCGGTATTGAGCACCAGGTTGCTTCGGAGGAGGAAGAAGAGGGGGGGGACGTGGAAGAATCAGGAGGGGTCCGTGATATAGAGTGGAACCTACAGGGTTTGACCCTCGAAGTCCAAGCTATGAGGATGGATGATGTTCCTCTGCACCTTCAGCGGCATACTGTGGGTGTGCCTAGACGTATTGGCCTACTCCTCCGTAGGGTGCCTAGAGCTATAGTTTTCTACCATCAGCAGCATGAGGAATCTGAGGTGGCTCGTGATAGATCTCCTAGATCTCCTTAGATAGTAGTATTTTACCTTCTTGCGGCATGCACACGATATGTAGGCTTGAGAGCCAATTTTTTGTATGAGATTGGATCCCAAATTTTGTCTTTTGGACACAAAATTTATGTATTGAGAAAAACACTTTTATATGTGACAATATATACATATGGACCTACTCTTATGATTTATCTATTTATAATTACTTGCATGTTTATTATATGATGTATTTCTCATGTATGGGCTAGACGCCAATCAAAAATTTAGTTAGCTAATGAATCAGCTACACAATTGAATTCTCTTAGTATGTGTTGATATGAAATGTAATCAAAAGATCGTTCCAAGAGGTGTACCCTTTGAAATAAGTGAAGTAAAATAGGATCATGGATAGCGTAGATACGGTTGAGATGGGACACCACGAGTTGGGAGTCTAGAAAGACTGATAGGGAGTCAATTCCAAGGGAAGCAACCTCAGTTAAGAGTCCAATAACCGCATGGTCCTCTGCAATATTGTTCGTTGCAGGGCCCAAGCAAGTGTCTCCTGAAGATATCAACTCGCCAGTGGGAGAATAAATTACCCATGCTGTGGAAGCAAGGTTTCGGGTGTGTCGGCTCGCACCGTCGGCGAATCCGTAGTAGGAAGTCATCTGCGCATAGAAGCACAAGTTGAGGTAAATAGGGATATATAAAATATGTGCATACATACGGAAAAGAGAAATGAAAAAAAACTAAGTACATTATGTACAGAAGTGTCTCATGCAGGATAAACCTGCGCGTAGAAGCTGTTTAGGTACATCCCGTTGCGGGGCCATGACAACGGTGTGCCGTCACAGTTGACTAGTTCGTAGGCTCCTTTCTCCAATACATGTTTTACAACGAAGGGGCCATACCACATAGACTCTAGCTTTCCTTTTCCAAGTTTATCATGCATCTGGTCATATGTGAGTACAAGGTCAGCTTCGTTGAAAACCCGAGTTTGGACGGATTTGTCATACTGCGCTTTGACACGTTATTTCTGGGCTTCATTAGCTAAAGTAGCGTCTCGACGGGTTTCATCTATCTTGGCTAGGTATAGAAACCATTCTTCTTCGGAGGTGGTATTGGGAAGTAGCTCTATGGCTATATTGAGTGATGGGATTTCACCTTCAATCGGTAAGATGGCTTCCAGGCCATACACAAGTTGGAATGGTGTGAATCCAGTAGCACTTTTCACTAAGGTTCGATATGCCCATAATGCCGAGAAAAGAGCCGAGTGCCAATTGGACTTATGCGTACCCACAATACGCTGAATCATGCGTTTCAAAACTTTGTTAATGGCTTCAACTTGGCCATTGGCTTGTGGGTAGTATGGGGTTGAATTTTCATGACGAAAACCCAACTTGGCACTCAATTCTTCAATCATATGGTTCCTAAAGTGGGAGCCATGATCGGTCATGATGGATTGTGGGACTCCAAACCTAGCTATGATATGGATGAATATGAATTATGTTGATGTTTTACTGTCTTCAGCATAAGTAGGCATCGCTTCAGCCCATTTTGTGAAATAATCCACAGCTACTATGACATAGCTATGCCCCCCAGCTGAAGTGGGCTTACAGTGCATGAAATCTATACCCCATTTGGAAAAGGGGCAGACGGCAATGACAGGATGTAGTGGAGCAGGATGCGAGTGTGTCTTACTGTGAAAGTATTGTTATCGGACAATCCACTAGAGCGGACGCGAGCAGGACCTCCCTAGCTCAAAGTGAGTCTAGAACAAATAGAATAGACTACAAGTGCATCTCCTAGATCTACTTCAGGATCAAGTACTAGATGTCTTAACTTTTTACTACGCAATCCTTTCTCCTGAATTTTGATCCACATCCCACGGTCGTCAGATCCAAGCTACAAGACCTGTCAAGACAAGAAACAAGAGAAACCAGTAAAAGACATCTATACAATAAGCGATCTAAGTAAACACTTAAGCAGGTAAACTACTCAATATCATTGCACACATGAACAATATTGGTGGAAAGCATTTGTATTACCGCAAATAGAGGAGTACATGATAGAGATATAGAACCACAACCAAGGCTTAACGCTGTAGCCCTTCTGCGATGAAGCCGATTTCCATATCCTTCGAAGGAAGTATGAGTTCTCCAATGGGTGAGTGGATATGTTCTAAGAATGATTTCACCAGCATGTAGATACCATAGTCTTCCCCCCTTTGTGATGAGAGTGAGCTTCACTTATATAGGACTAAGTGGATAGGTTGAGAGATGGTAGGAGAGAGATAGGGGATCCTCCCAAAGAGTCAGGAGTCAAGTACCAACTCCCCTAGAGGTCAGGGATAAGCCCCTAAATGGGCAAGTTTCGAGAAGGATCTCGAATAAGCTATTTTTTCCCATTAACTGACTTCGTCACACCCTGCAGTGGAGCAAGATGCGATGTTGCATGTTGCTAGTGTGCAACCTGCGACGACCCTTCAAAACCTAGCACAATTGGGTACAAATCCTCCCAAGATGATTACTTAGTCCAGGTATCTTCAGGGGTGTATACACTAAATCGTATGATGAGTAGATTTTGGGTGTAACAGAATGCCCCCCAAAGCATGAAGCTGTTGAAGATAGACAGGTGAAGTGCTTTGATAGAAGTAATGGCAATAGACTCGTCGGACAAAGGACACTAGTGCAGTACAACTAACTCTAAACTGATAATATCATATGAAGTACAACATGGCTTCCAACCAATACATTGTAGATCCATGGTAGTAATGACTGACTGAACACAATCATGACTACTAGACACAAGCGTAGATCCATGATGAGATGATAACACAACCATGACCAATACAAAAGTGGATCCGCGTAATATAACTCAAATACAAACTCCATCGCAACCTGGGTAAAATATGACTCCCCAGGGTCTTCAAGCTGAACCCACAATGATACAAATCTATCCATGTGATTACAAATGTCTTGACGTCGAACATGGTAGAAACCACTTGATTACCAGCCATTGATGTAAACCGTTAACTAGTGCGAGGGAGATCACCATTGGTGTCAATGATTCCCAAGGTATCACAATACATATCCTCAAGCGTGAATAAATGAGTTGAAGTCGAACGTGAGATGAAATATTTCATTCAAGACTCAATGATGTAAACTCATGATGAAAGCGAGGTAACCTGCCATTGAGGCATGTAGGGCCAAGGTACTTGGTTGGTTTATAGATTCAATCCTCGGATGATGAGTTGAGGTCGACAAGGATGAATCCGTCGAAGGAGGGCCATGATGAATCCCCCATCAATCGACACAAAACACGACAAAAGATGTGTAGAGTGGATCGGATAGTACAGTAGCATGTGAGACTGACGCAAAGTAAACCGATATGGTGACGGGTACACTTGACTGCAGATGAGAAATGATAGATGTGTTCTTGAACATGGGCATGGCATGACTTGGCAGTATTGACACAATGAGTATGACGCAAAATTCTAATGCAACCGATGATGGGAGCTTTCTTTGAATGACTCAAAGGAGTAACAGGACTCAGAAAGTAAGTGGGGACTCATAGACAAACGGATGACCCAAGTGCTGTATGAAAATGCAGATGAGGGCCATGTTCAAGAACGACTACATACTGCCACTAATAAGGCATGTAACACAAACACTTTCCTTTTTTCCCATCATGAATGATGAGTGCCTCATGTTTTTTTTACGAGCTTGATGAGGATAACCAAATGCTCGGCATATCTCATCTCATAGATGAGTCCAATCCCAAATATTTTCCGAACTTGGGATAGTAGGGGTTCGTCCCATGACGAGCCCTTCAATGTGAAAATTTAACGAGTCCATAGAAGGTAAACTCGGTCGTCATTTCATGTTTAGAGAGTCTGAAAAGAACTAAAGAAGACTCCAACAGTCCTTTTTCATAAAGTTAGCCTCATTGCCCGAAAAAGGGTAAAACAACACGAGAGAGGACTCTTCCAGTCATGATTGGCTGGAGTATTCCTTTTTCGTAATTAGTGCCTCCTGGTTCGAAAAAGGGGTAAACTATCACCAGGAAGATGACCATTCAAATACTTTAACAAGTGTGAACGTAACAAGTTCGCTTAGCAATCTTTTCATTTTGCGAGAGCCTGAAAAGAGCTTAACGGTAGACTCTGGGGGGTGTACTTTTTCGTGGAAGTTTAACGAGCTCAAAAAAGTGATAAATCATAACTCAGTACTTGTTCTCATAGTTCCGTGAGTACGAGAACAAATGAAGAGTAAACTCATCATCACACAATAATTACAGACTAACCATTGCAAAAATAATGACAAAGCATTCAAGGGAGTGTTCATACCTGTGATGACCATTCTGATACGACAAACGACACAAAAGACCACTTACAACTCTTGCACACTAGAAAATGTGTCAAATAGCCTCAAATATGACAAAAATGGTCAAAAACTATGATAAATGGCCCAAGAGCATCAAAATATTTGAAAAGGAATATTCCATTCTATTTATAAATAGAAAAATGGGCCAAAATAGATTTCATTGTTTCAATTGCCAATTTGGGAGGAGACGTACCAATTTGGAGCCAAAAATTCCTTTGCCGATTTTGGGAGCTACGATCTGCCATTTCACCAACCGTCCGGACCAGGTAGGCCTAAACTTCATCCAACAACTTTCCAGTGGATTAGATTTTGTTTTTAGGTCCATTTTTTGGGTTTTTTGATGAGTTCATGGAGGGCTACTGCACTCTCGGCTCGTCGCAGTTGGCCCTTTCGGGACCTGCGATGAGACCAAGTCATCACAAGCCTAGAATGGGAGAAGTGTGATGACATCACACTGTACGCAAACGTACAATGCGATGATGGAGTTGCAAATTCCAAACATAAAAAGAATCCAAAAAAATGGACTTGTGGAGGTTGGAGCAGGACCTAACCGTGTTTAAATGTCCTTCTTGGCAGGTTACCAGCTAGCCAGTATGGTATTTGAATGGAGAGAGAGAGAACATGAGATAGAATATGAAAAAGATGCGAACGATCCACAATGCGTGGATGCTTTGAGAAACTGTGGGTTACTGAAGTTATTTGAGATCCAGGGGATGAGATCCCAGATCCCACTACTGACACACATGCTCTAGAGTTGGGATGTAGCCCAACAATACTTTGTGATTGGTGAGCATATCCTCACGATAGACATTGAGGATATCTACTTTCTTACTGGTTTGTCCCGAAGGGGAGACACTGTACATCTTATTGGAACACGGGCCAGTGACCATACAGTTGATGACATGATATCACAGCATTGTATCACTACCTCTCGACCTTCCAGTGGGAAGATACTCATCAGGGATGTGGTGAGCCACCCACTGCGTACCATATTGCTTACTATTACTAGAGTGGTGGGTAGCCAAGCCCCACACACGGATACTCGGACCCAGATGCTTTATGTAGAGGACTACATGTCCCCCATGGTTTTCAACTAGTGTGAGGGTCTCCTCGCAAACCTCTGAGCTCAACTGACCAAGTGTTGGCGGGGAGAGCTCAAGCAGTTTGGTTATGGGTCGATCATGGTGTTGTTCCTCTTGGAGCGGATCCCTCTTCTACATCTGCTATTTCTACTTGATGATAGGGAGCCCAGGGATCCCCATATGCTCAGATGGGTTGAGGTCATGACCCGTCATGGTGGTGGGCCCATCATTAGCTTTGGTCCTGAGTTCTTCAGCTGGCTGGAAGTCCAGTTACTCATGGTCGAGAACTTTCCATACAGTGGCACGGACTTCTGAGAGGATCCCGACTTGATGCTATCGGAGGGTGCAGCATGGGGTGACATAGGTGAGAACAAAACTACCCTTGTATTTTTATTTTTGTATATTGTATCATTTTTTTGATGCAGTGCTGATAAGTACATAATATGTGTGTGCAGATGTGGGCCCTGTATGGCCGGTGGGTCTCTCCCTTCTGGCGAGGTGAGACAGAGGTGGGGAGTCATTCATTCCTGCAAGTGCTCATGCTGCCATCGAGGAGATGGAGGAGGTGTACAGGAACCTATCCCAGCTGACCGTGGAGGTACTGGAGCCAGCTATTGATGACTTTCCGAGACCTATGCAGAGGTTTGGGGTTGGATCGTCCATGCACTTCAACGCCTTACTCTGCAAGGTGGCTCGGACCGTAGACTATTTCCTCACCCAGCGGCAGCAAGCTATTTGAGCTAGGGGTGGTGTACGGGTCAGGTGTCTGGCCTAGTGACACTTTTATACTTGTACTGAGAGCTTAGAGGCCTCAGATTTTGTACTACTAAAAGCTACAATGCTTCATATTTTTGTAGAGACACACTGAAAGCCACCGTGCTTAGGATTTTGTACCGGCAATACTTTTTGAGCGATATATATATATATATATACAGACATTATCGGCGATTTATACATTATGTGTTTTAAAATGATGAGTGGTGTGATCTTATTTACATGTTTTCTTTTATACATTACATTATTTACATGTTGTGAATGCTTTTACATATTATGAATATTATGTGTGTGTGATGTACCAATCCAAAATGAAGTTGGCCATCGAGTCAGCAATTGTGTTTAACTCTTGTAGAATGTGCAGGTATTGAACGGATTCAAATGACCTTTCTAGGAGACGTACTCGTCTGAAGAGACGGAGTAAGGTGGGATCATGGATGGCGCAAACCCGGTTCAGATGGGAAACCACTAATTGAGAATCCATGTGGATGACAATGTGGTTCATACCCCAGGAAATGGCGTTAGTTACGATTCCGATTACTACCTCATACTCTGTGGCATTGTTGGTTGAAAACCCTAGGAAACTTCCTCCTGAGCTAATGAGCTCACTTGTTGGGGAATATAATACCCAAGCTACCGAAGCAAGGTTACAGGTATGCCGGCTGGCACCGTCCATGAATCCATAGCACGTTTCCATTTGCACATGCAGATAGAACATGGTATAAGAAGCTGAAACAAGATCTAAAGACATTAAAAAACAAAAGTGTCACAGCACACACAAAAACACGCCATGTACAGTATATACAAGAAAGTCTAAGCATGATGAATTTAAGCGTAGTATCTCTTTAGGTAAATCCCATTGCGGGGTTCACCCAAAGAGATTCCATCATAGTCTTCAAGCTCATAAGCTCCCTCCTCCAAAACACGTTTGACTATAAAAGGTCCATGCCACATGGATTCAAACTTTCATTCTCCTAGTTTGTCATGCTTCTAGTCATAAGTGAGGACCAGGTCACCCTCATTAAAGATACAAGGTTCAACTAACTTGTCATATTGGGCTTTGATGCATTTCTTGTGTGCTTCATTAGCAAGAGTGGCATCTCGGCGGGACTCGTCAAGTTTTTCTAAGTGCAAGAGACATTCTTCCTCAGCAGTAGTGTTAGGAAGAAGTTTGACAGTGAGTTGTAGAGACAAAATTTTGCACTCTATAGGTAGGACAGCCTCCAATCCATATACTAATTGAAAAGGAGTGAAGCTCGTCGCAGTTTTGACGAAAGTTCAGTAGGCCCATAATGCTGAAAAGAGCATGTTGTGCCAATTGGACTTATGTGTCCCTACCATCCTTTGGACCATAGTTTTCAAGACCTTGTTAATGGCCTCGACCTGTCCATTGGATTGCGGGTAGTAGGGTGTTGAATTTTCATGACGAAAACCCAACCTGTTGCTCAATTCATCAACCATATGGTTCTGAAATTGGGAACCATGATCGGTAACAATTTCCCGAGGAACTCCGAACCACGCTATTACATGATTGAACATGAAGAGTGCGGCGGTTTTGCTGTCGTTCTGGTATGTAGGCATAGCTTCGGCCCACTTTGTGAAGTAATCCACAGCTACAAGGATGTAACTATGCCCCCCGGCCGAGGTAGGTTTACAATGCATAAAGCCCCATTTTGTGAATGGGCCAACAGCAATAATCGGATGTAACAAAGCAGGGTGAGTGCTCTTCTTCATATGGAAGTGTTGGCAAGGAGGACATTTTTTTATGGCCTCAATACAATCTTTGAAGATAGTAGGCCAAAAATATCCTATGCGCAAAATCTTCTGGGCTGTAGCCATCACAAAGAGGTTACCACCACATGCCCTAGCGTGACAATCATTCAGAATGCGTTCAGCCTCATCGTGAGTGAGACAATGTCGAAGAATTGAATCAATGCCACGGCAATACAAAGTATCATTGATGATTAAATAATACTTTGCATGGTGACGTATCTTATGACGGTCATCGCGAGAGAGTTGAGTATTGAAGCATTGGGTTTGAAGATACAATAATATATCTCCATACCAAGGGTCAGTCGTACTGATGAGAAACAATGATTCATCTAGAAAGGAGTCATTGTGCTCAACTTCTGCATCAGGACGGGGAAGGTCACAAATTAGCTCGGCAAACACCAAAGACTTCTTAGACTTGGCTTTCTCGGAAAGAAGATCAAATTCTTGCAGTATCATGATCCAGCGTGAGTACTTTCCCCCAAGCACCTGACGTGTCAATATGTGGTACATGGGGTTCGAGTCAGCGATGATGGTGGTGGTACGGAGCAAGATATAGTGGCGGAACTTCTGGATGGCGATGACTGCCGCGAATGCAAGTTTTTCGACATGTGAATATCTAGTTTCAACGTCATCCAGACCCTTAATTGCATAGTTTATTACATGTTCCTAGGCGTTTTGATCCTCCTGTACCAAAACCATGGCGATAGTGGTAGCAGAAGCAGTGAGATATAAGATGTAATCTCGATAATAATTAGGCGATTGGAGCACGGGGGCATGCATAATGGCATGTTTGATATTGTCAAAGGATTTTTGAGCTTGGTCCTCCCAAATGAACGAGACATTCTTCTTGAGCAGTCTCATATACCCCTGAGTCTTCTCCGCGAAATTGCAAACAAAACGTCTTAAATAAGTCGCCTTCCCTTGGAGACTTTGAAGTTCTGTCACATAAGTCAAGGGTGGCAGGTTGATGATGGCCTCCACCTTTAAGGGATCAATGCGGATCCCATCCTTTGAAATGATAAATCCTAAGAGGCGTCCGGACTCAACACAAAAGATACACTTATGAGTATTTAGACAGATATTGTACCATCTGCATCTGAGGAAAATGGCCGTCAGATGATCAATGTGGAACTAGCGTTGCTTTGAATGAGCAGGGAGATCATTCAGGTAAGGTTCCACAAAGTCCTTAATGTCATGGAAGGCATACCACATAGCCCGGTGAAACGTGGCGCCAACATTTTTAAGGCCAAACTGGAGTTTTCGATATGCAAATGTTCCCCATGGGCAGATGAAATCCATCTGATGTTGGTCGGTTGGGTTGATCTCAATTTGGTTGTAACCATAAAAGCCATCCATAAATGAGAAGATGATGCTTCCATCACAATTGTCGATGATCTGGTCGATGAAGGGGGTCGGGTAGTTGTCTTTTGGACAAGCCCGATTAAGGTCCTCATAATCAACACATATGTGAATGGTGCCCTGCTTTTTGTTCACAGGGACGACGTTTGAGACCCAATCCGTCAATGGGACAGGATAAATAAAACCAACTTTTAAGAGCCTTTCAATTTCTGCCTTAATTGTCGCAGTCTTCTGGGGGTGTGTTGGTCGCAATTTTTGGCATACAGGTTTGATGTCGGGATAGGTTTTTATTTCGTGAGAAACAATTGCGGGGTCTATCCTAGGAATCTCCTCATAGGACCAATAAAATACATCTCGAAATTGCTTGAATAAGGTCGTGCCAGCAGCTATTTCTTCAGGAGAACACTTCTGGCCTATGCAAATGTGTTCCACTCTACCAGGTTTCACCGAGATGTCTACTGGGGTGGTTGGCTCAATATTGGCCAAGTTTCCCTCAGTGTCCATAAGACATGTCAGGATGGGGGAATGAGGGAATGGGTAGATATCTAGTGAAAACAGGGTATGGATGTTGTCCTCTATGTATTCCAAAGGAGGAAGAAAAGATGACCTGTGATGGAGATCATCCCATGGACCGTCATCAACATTCATAACTTCCATGATGGACTCGTCTCAATGAAAATTCCGAAGTAAGAGAGCAGGTAGAGATGACATCCGTCATAGAGAACAGGATGGAGAGGCCATGGCTAAATGGTCCTCCAGTGCTGATTGGATAGCCTCGTAAATAGATTCAGCGGGTTAAAGAGGCATTATATCTCCAAGTAGGTGTGTTGTGGCTTCATCCAGTACAAGCCAAGCATCGGTAGAGTGAGATAAAATCTTTGTGGAGATAATGTTCACCATAGAAACATGATTAGGGGGGTCCGCGGCTGGAAAAACGCCCATGAGAGATGAATCTTTCAAAAGGCCAACCCATACATTCTCATACTGTTTTGACATCTATCCAATGGAAGGAACATGGTCACCAAGATGAGTAGTAGCATCTGGTGTGCAAAAATCTAATTGGTTGATAGTAACAACTCGTCCTTGGTGGGGGAATTGTACTATGCAGAAGACTGAAGAGGCTACTGCCTACATGGTGTAAAACCAATTGTGACCAAGCAAGAGATTATAATCTAAGGGGGCCAAGACAACTTCCACATTAATGGTTATGGTATTTCTGCCCAACTCAACTGCAAGAGCTTGTAAGAGCCCATGAGGTTGAAAGGCACACCCGTCGAATGCTTTCAACGTGGTAGGAGAACGATTCAATTCGGGGGAGCCAATGGCTCTCCAACAGGCAATCGACATGACAGAAGTGGAGGCGCCTTCATCTAAAAGGGTATGATGGACAATCTTCCCAGCAATGTTCGCAGAAACTTGTAATGCGAGCTGGTGTGAGAGCCTCGACTTAAAGTTGCCAAGTCGAAACATGATGGTATTCGAGGAATCCGGGTCTACGGTAGTAATGGCTGCAAGGAGAGTTTTGCATTGATTAGGACAATTTTTCAAAACTTCTAGGGTAGACATGGTGCAAGGAGCTTGTGCCAAGTCCTCTATGATATTGTAATTTTGTGTCTCCCGAGCATTGGGATTGAAAACAACTTTTCGAATCGTACTCTTGGGTGGTCGCAATATCAAGTCTAAGGAGGGCTTATCAATGGTGAGAGAAGTTGATGGTACAGTGACATTAGTTAAGGAGTCGGAAGCTTTTTCAGCATTACTTCCAATGGATTCCTTCAAAGGGACCGGTTCGTAAGATTGCAAGCAAGTGTTCAAATTGATTGTCTAGTTACGCAGCATGAGAAAATGCACAGTATTGGATGGTTCCCCCTGGGATGGGGGGTTCGAGCAATCATTTGTTGGTTCTGAGTAGGAAACGGATGATTGAGGACTGCAGGAGTTGGTTTACCCCTAAGAAACTTTTGTACTTTATCTCTATGGGGACATTCTTTGGAGAAATGGTCATCTCCACACAGTAAACGAGGATGCTTCAGTTTCCGTTTCTACTTGGTATCGTCAGGAGTGCTCTTTTGTTCCTGCTGGGGGAGAATTTTTGGGTTTCCCCTTGTTCTTCTTTTTACTATTGAACTTCTGAGATGAAGCTGATTGGACAGAATTGACCTCTTCAGTTACAGTAGGAGCGGTGGACTTGGTGGTGTTGTGGCTAGCCGGAGTCAGGTTGGATGATCCAACAGTGCTAGTTGTAGGCTGGGTGTTAAGGGAACCAATGATTCCATTAGTTTCGAGTCCCTTATGTGGTTTCGCAGGGTCATTAACATCACAGGGTGCGTTAGGTAGAATATCAAACAAAGTGTCAGATTTAGTGTAGACTAGGTCTAGCACATGGGCACTCGTGATGGCTTGTTCTTCGGTGATAGCAACTCGCATAGCAACGTCTCTTGCTATGGTAGGGATGAGGGATTTTGTGAACCAGTCTGCTAGGAGCTGATCTGGAATGGGAGCTTTAATGAGATGTCGTCTCCTTCACCACTCGTGGATATGATCCAAAATATGAATGGCGGTATTGTGATGGAGCGAGGTTAAAATATCGGTACCAATCTCATACTGTATGGGCAGCTGAAAATGTGTCAAAAAGTTCATGGCAAGAGAACCAAAATCAGGAAAAGAATGTGGTGGCAACTCAATGTACCACTTGGCAGCCGAACCGGTGAGAGTCCTTTGAAACAATCTAAGACGAATTGAATCGTCCATTAAGGAATTAGATGAACACCATAAGTGGTATGTCATGACGTGGTTTTTAGGGCCTTCACTCAGCTTGCCATCAAACTTGGGGATATCAAATGGAAGTTTCACCAGAATTGGTGGCCAGTTAGATCTGTTGTAAATAGGATCGTTGGTTAAACGGGATAGGTCAGGCAGGTCCAAAGTAGCCAGGAAGGGCAGCTGGGGATTAGGCTACACGTTTTGATAATACAGATAAGGTGTGTAAGGAGCAAACTAATCGTAAGGTGTACCAGGAGGGAACGGACTGTAGGGGGATGTGCCGCCCGGACCGTAAGGAGGTCCACCACCAAAAGGTGGTCCATTCAAATAAGGTGGGGGTCCACCTCCACCACTTGGAGGGGGTGGAGGTCCGTCGCCACCACCGGGAGGAGGTGGGGGTCCATAACCATAATGGGGTGGCCCACCACTGCCTCCACCTGGAGGGGGTGGGGGACCACCTCTGCTTCCAGAAGGATGGGGGCCCCCGCCACCTCTACCACCGGAAAGATGAGGGTCTCCACCACCACTGTCACCACCATAGTAATTAGGTACTCCACCGCCTCTGCCTGGACGGGGTGGTGGACCACCACCACCACCCGAAGGGAAATGTCCTCCTCCACCATGATAGGGTGGTCCCCTGCCACCTCCGTTGGGAGGGGGTGGTGGACCATTCTCGCCACCACTGAAAGGGTGAGGGAGGTTGTAGGTAAAATGAGGTGGGCCTCCACCAAGGTTAGGTGGGGGCCTGCCGCCTCCAGCAGGAGGTGGGGGAGGACCGATCGGGGGTGGTGGTACTTGAGAGATAGTCGGTTGGGCTCCGTGTTGCAACATAGGTTGTTTCCCCCATAGAGTGTATGGATTCCCGGGATAAGGTATCCCATATGGTGCATTTACGGGATTAGGTTGGCTCGGCACAGGGTTAGCAGAACCTAGATACGCTTGACTCTATGAGGGTTGATTTACATTAAACATCCCTCCTACATGAGATAATCCCATGGTGGATGGTCTAGCGGGTTGGGAAGGTCCGTTGGGGATTCCACCACCTACGTTCTGATTAGGAAACGGTGGTTTCCCCCCAGCCACAATAGGTTGACCACTATTCATAGGTTGAACCAACATAGGTTGTTGACTAGCTACCGTAGAAATAACATTACCAATAAGATAATTCGTGGGAATGGAATACCCTCCCCTTATTTTCTCAGGTGGGGGAGGAACTGGTAAAGTAACTGTGGTAGTGACAGGTGTGTTGGACTGTTGTCCTTCCACCGGTTGGTTCACTTGAGGTGTAGGACTGGATTCTTGCGAGGGTTGACCAATCTTATTAGTGGTCTCGTGGTGGGGTGCTTCAAGTGATCCGAAAGATATCGGATGAACTAGAATGTTTCCATTGTCAAATCTTATTTGGAAATGGCGATTTCAAAACTATTTAGAGTGTTGCTCGAGACTTTGTCTTCGAAGCTCATCACCTCTAATATGTAACTGTTCCAAACGTTCATGGATGGGGCCAAAAATCTCGGCGGTGTAAGGCCTATAGTAAGTCCTAGAGAACTCTAGAGTAGTCTAGTTAGGTGGGGATGAGATGGCAAAATGAGCCGCTGGGTGGTCTATAGAAGATGTCCAATAAGCTGCTGTAGGGTCGTCCTGGGGTCGGTTTATCCATTCCAACGATCCAGGTTCTCCCAGGATGACAGGAGAAAGGTCTTGTGAAGTGGGATTTTGTGCTCCTTCATCCTGCGGGGGATGAGAGGCAGGTGAATCTGGAGGAGTTTGGGGAAACAAAAGTCCTCCAACATTCAAAGTGGGGTTTTCCACTTCAGTAACTACGACCGCGTTACGGTGATCCATTCTTACCCTCAAAATAACCTATGGATTAAGGGGATATTTGGGTGATAAGTTTAAGATCCTACGGGACCTTCTCGAGGGAAAATCCACCAGAGTGTCAGGATGATCAGCCAGGATGGCTGAAACAACGTTACTCCTAAGGGTATGCTAGAAGAAAAGCAGTCTAGAAAAACCTACTCAACTAAGTCAGCAAGCAAACTTATGTGACAGAGTGGATTCAAAATTTTGGAACCTCACGGGATTATCAAGGCATTGCAAACCACGATATACTGCAGGGTCCAACAATATGACACGACAAGGAGGATTGGGACCGTACCCTTTCCTGTATACCCGATTACCTAGACAGTACGTGCGTGCTAATCTCCCCGAGTGTTCTTCTTGGTGTATTTCTTTGCCAAGATGGCCAGATGGTTAACTTAGTTGGTTTCAGGAATCCTAGTGGTGTCTCCTGATATACGCAAGGTACGTGCGAGCTCAAATCTGTAGTGGTGTTGTCTAATGCACAACCGTTCGGCAAGAGACCTTCCGATATACTACCGAGTACATGATACACCCTTCGATATATGCCAAGTACAGATTATGGTGCTTGGTGGGTACGTGAAGGAGCTCGATATACTGATAAGTACGTGGAAAACTACAATACCCCTGGGATACAGTGCTGGAAAGTAATGACAACTGCCACACTTAATAACGCCGGAACACATCTCTAACTTACACACAAGTTGCTAAAAATTTTACCTAGTTCTACCGTTAATTTTATCTTGGACGGTTAGGTGAATGCATGAGGTGAGTACATAATCAAAAGCATAATGCAAGCCCTAGCTACATGCATGAAATATTCTTTTCTTTCAATGAATTCTAGCTATGGAAAGGAGAAAGCTTTTTCCAATAGTATTGCCAAAACAAACTCAATGCAACACAATTCCCAATTCAAACAAATTTGACAATGAAAGTATTCTTTTCTTTTTCGGCGAAACACAAAAAATCACAACACTACTATCCAAATCAAAGCATTTTTTCTTTTCTTTTTCTTTTCAAATCAAAACGACACTAGGTAATGAAAAGAGAGGATTATGAAATAGAATATGCAAGTTTTTCAATTTCACTTTCAATGGTCTAAAAGCAACAAAAATTAAAAATGCATCTATCTTTCCTTAGCATGGAATCAATTTTGCAAAAATCGAAACGTACTTTGAGCCTTTAAAGAAAATGAGAGATTCATAATTCGAAAAAAACATAATAGATCATACATTCATTCAACTTTTCCAAAACACACACAAGAATTTTCCAATGCACAACAATTTTCTTCAATAGTGTTCGAGAAATGATGGGAAAGAAGCACTTTTTAATTTTTCAATGGATGCATCAAAGAGTAAACTTGATAACAACTGAGCTTTCAGATCAGGGTAATTTTTAGGGGCGAAATTTCGCCAATTGGCTATTTTTGGGGTTTTTTTTCAAAAATAAATTCGCTATTTGGTCATTTTTAGTCTCTAATATCGCCTATATATACATAAAATATGTTTTTTTGTCATAATTTTCGCCAAAATTTACAAATTTCAGTAGTAAATTGTATGTTTCATATTTGATATTCGTCTACCTATCTATATATATGTTTTTTTCAATCCAAAATAATCGCCTAGAATACTATACTTAAGTATAATATTAGAATCCTTAAAAAATACCCTATTTCAGATCTAATTGACTGAAAAGAACACACTACTTGCAGCA
Source organism: Larix kaempferi (assembly GCA_027924585.1). Taxonomy (NCBI): domain Eukaryota; kingdom Viridiplantae; phylum Streptophyta; class Pinopsida; order Pinales; family Pinaceae; genus Larix; species Larix kaempferi. The sequence continues at coordinate 8,379,205 of BSBM01000909.1, forward strand.
CTAGCAGATTCAGAAAACTCAAGAAAAGACAAGCACTCAACCAAGTTGAAAGACACACTTAACTCAAAATCAAGCAGCAGCAAGCAAGCGAAGCTCAAAATAGATATAAATGAGGTCTGGAAGTTGATCTAATGTATTGATCAAATCAGGGATGGAAAGAAGGGAATGCAAGGGTGAACGGATGAAGGTGGAGGAGACAAGAGTAGCCACCACTACCGGTCTCCAAGATTGTCCAAAATGGAACCCAAAATCAATCCAAACAGAACCAAACACTCAAAACACAAATCACAAGTGGGGTGCCTGGCTGGATCTTGCAGCACAGAGAGAGTTCATACAGCAAACCAAAGTCCAGACTGTCAAAGAGAGAAGAGATGCATGCATGCCAAAATTTGACAAATCGACACACTCTGCTCTTGTAGACAGTGCGACGTCGCAGTTTGCATTCATGGGAAGTGCGATGATGTCACAGTTTGCCAATGCAAGGGATGCGATGAGTAGTTAACAGGTAAAGAACAGAGACTTAGAATGACACAGTGTAGCTCTGTTTCCATTGCCCAGGTGTGACAAGCGAAGTCTAGATTCAAAAATGAATCAGATCTCTCACTAATGAACCATGAAATGGTTTGGGAATGAGTTGTATAAAATCGGAGGAAGTAGATGAGAGTCTTCAATACAAAGATCTGATAGTGAAATCAACTCCAAGAAGTAAATGGAAAAAAATAAAAGGCTTGTGTCAAGCAATCAACTAAAAATGACTCTCAGATTGACAACTATTGACCAAACTCTATATACTCCCCAGTATGGTCGCCAGATTTGTTATCAGACAATCCATTCGAAGGGACGTGAGCAAGATCTCCCTAGCTCAAAGTGAGTCTAGAACAAATAGAACAGACTACAAGTGAATCTCATAGATCTACTTAAGGATCGAGTACTAGATGTCTTAACTTTTTACTATGCAATCCTTTCTCCTGAATGTTGATCCACGTCCGACGGTCGTCAGATCCAAGCTGCAAGACCTGTCAAGAAAAAAAACAAGAGAAACCAGTAAAAGACATCTATACAATAAGTGATCTAAGTAAACAGTTAGTCAGGTAAACTACTCAACATCATTGCACACATGAACAATAATGGTGGAAAGCATTTGTATTACTGCAAATAGAGTACATGATAGAGATATAGAACCACAACCAAGGCTTAACACTGTAGCCCTTCTCCGAGGAATCTGATTGCCATATCCTTCCAAGGAAGTATGAGTTCTCTAATGGGTGAGTGGAGATGTTCTAAGAATGATTTAACCAACATGTAGATACCATAGTCTTCCCCCCTTTGGGATGGGAGTGAGCTTCACTTATATAAAACTAAGTGGATAGGGTATGGATAGGATAGGTTGAGAGATGGTAGGAGAGAGATAGGGGATCTTCCCAAAGAGTTAGGAGTCGAGTACCAGCTCCCCTAGAGGTTAGGGATAAGCATCTAAATGGGCAAGTTTCGAGAAGGATCTCGAATAAGCTATTTTTGCCCATTAACTGACCTCGTCACACCCTACAGTGGAGCAAGATGCGACGTCGCATGTTGCTAGTGTGCAACCTGCGATGACCCTTCAAAACCTGGCACAATTGGGTACAAATCCTCCCAGGATGATTACTTAGTCCAGATATCTTCAGGCGTGTATACACTAAATCTTATGATGAGTAGATTTTGGGTGTAACAAGAATTGACAGGGTGGACATCTCTTAACCATTTCAATGCAGTCTTTGAAAATCGAGGGCCAAAAATATCCTGCTCGTAGTATCTTCTCGGCCATAGCCATCCCAGAGAGATGACCACCACATGATCCAGCGTGGCAGTCATTAAGAACGTGTTTAGCCTTGTCTAAAGTTAAACAACGTTGAAGAACGGTATCAACACCACAACGGTAAAGGGTATCGTTAATTATAAGGTGGTACTTGGCATGATGTCGGATACGTCGACATTCATCGTGGTTGAGGTCGGGGTGAAAACGTTGGGTTTGGAGATATAATAGAATATCCCCGTACCATGGGTTGGACGTGCTGATGAGGAACAATGATTCATCGAGAAGAGAATCGATGAGCTCAGGTTGCTCAGTAGCACGGCGCAAGTTACAAATCAACTCAGAAAAGACCAAACATTTGTTGGATTTGGATTTGGAAAATTCCAAGTCAAACTCTTGTAGGATGACAATCCAACGGGAATATTTGCCCCCAAGTACTTGACATGTGAGGATATAGTACATTGGATTGCAATCTTCTATGACAGTGGTCTGGTGGAGTAGAATGTAGTGACAGAACATCTGGACAACAAAGACTGTTGCCAGAGTCAACTTTTCAACATGTGAGTAGCGGGTTTCGGAGTCAAGAAGACTCTTACTAAGATAATATACTACATGTTCTATGCCGTTGGTGTCTTCTTGGACTAACACCATGCCAATGGTGGAAATCGAAGCTGCGAGATATAGAATGTAATCCCGTGTGTAGTTGGGGGGTTGAATCACAGGATCTTTAGTTAAGGCTGCCTTTAGATTATTAAAGGAGCGTTGGGCTTCTTCATCCCAAAAGAATGGGGTGTCCTTATTTAGAAGCCTCATGTAGCCTTTTGTTATCTTGGCAAAATTTCAAATGAAACGGCGTAAAAAGTTTGTGTGCCCTTGCAAACTTTGAAGTTCTGGTATGTTCGTGGGGGAAGGAAGGGCTAAAATAGTTTCTACCTTCGTGGGGTCCAATCGTATACCGTCTTTGGAGATTATGAATCCCAAAAATTTTCCGGCTTCAATGCAAAAAATGCATTTATGCGGGTTCAAACGAATGTTGTAGTGATGGCACCTTGCGAAGATGGCGCCTAAGTGATCAGGATGATCTTCCCGAGTCTGAGAATGAGCAGGAAGGTCATCAAGATATGGTTCTGTAATATGTTTGATATCATGAAATGCATACGACATCGCCCATTGGAAATTTGTCCCGGCATTTTTCAGCCCGAAAGGTAGCTTTCGATATGCAAAGATTCCCCATGGGAAAATAAAGGTTGTTTTATGCTGGTCCACTGGGAGTATCTCGATCTAATTATAGCCAGAAAAGCCATCCATAAATGAAAAGATGACACTCCTGGTGCAGTTATCGATGATCTGGTCGATGAACGGAGTTGGGTAGTTGTCCTTTGGACAAGCTTTGTTCAAGTCATGGTAATCGACGCAAACTCTAATCGTACCCTATTTCTTGGCTACGAGAACGATATTAGACACCCATTTTGTCAGGGGGACAGGATAGATAAAACCAGCACACAAACGTTTTTTGACTTCTACTTTCATGGCGGCTGCCTTACGGGGATGGATGGGTCAGAGTTTCTACCGAACAGGTCGGGCGCCAGGAAAGGTTGGAATTTTGTGGACCACGATAGAAGGGAATATTCCTGGCATCTCTTCATAACTCCAAGAAAAAACATCGCGGAATGTTTTAAAGTAGGCACCGTAGAACTCCATTTCGCTGGGGGTGCATGTATTGCCAATATGAATGTTTTCCGTGACACCAGGCTTCACTGAAATGTCAATGGGAGTGGTCGCTATGAGGCTGGCCAAGTTTCCCTTGGAAAATATTTCATCGAATGAAGTGGGAAACTTGATTTGAACCATTCCAAGTGAAGTGTTAAGTTTGGTTTCAGGCTCAATCGCCTGGATAGTGGGGAAAGAAGATCGATGATGGAAATTTCCCCAAGGTGGTCCATCACTGCACATAACTTCCATGATTGATTCGTCAGTAGGAAAAATCAATGTGAGAGGATCGATAAGTGGTGGGGATGAACTGGCCTCAGACGAGAGTTGTTCCACTATGTGATGGATAGTAGGATTGACCCAATCAGTGGCTGATTGGATCGCCTCATATGCTACAAGGTTCTTGTTTAACGGCATGGAGTTGCCGTACTTTTGAATCTCAATAGGACTCGGTATCACCCAAGAATCATTGAATGGGGTGATACCTGATGATATCATGTTGATGGGATGTATGGGGGATCCGAGCTCTGGGAAAACTCCAATGAGGGAGGAATCCTTCATAAGACCAATGCCAACATCTTGGAAACGGTACCGGGGTTGATCCAATAATGGGATTGTGTTGGCGGAGTTCGAATGAGAGTCTGGGATACAGTAATCTAGCTGGTCTATGGTGACAATCTTCCCTTCATGAGGGAATTGTACAAGTCGAAAGACAGTAGATGCTATGGCGGTCATCGCGTAAAACTAGTTCCATCCAAGTAGAATATTGTAATCTAATGGTGCATCTACGACTTCGATGTGTATAGATATTGCTTTTCCCCCCAGTTCAACACCGATCACAAGACTGAGTCCGTAGGGATGAAAACCATGTCCGTCAAATGCCTTGAGGGTAGTAGGAGAAGTTGTGACTTCGGGTGAGCTTAAGGCTCTCCAACAATTCAAAGACATAATCGATGTGGAAGCACCCTCATCTAAGATAGTGCGATGGATGCTATTTCCATGGATTTTTGTATGAACCTGGAAGGCTAGCTGATGGGAAAGCTGAGGTTTGACATACTCCAAGTTAAACATGATGGTGTTTGAAGTATCCGCGTCTACTACTCCCAGTGCTAAAGTAAGGTTTTGCGTTGTGTAGGGCAGTGTTGGAGAACCTCGAGAGTCGACATCGCGCAAGGTGCTTGAGCTAGATCCTCAACAATTTTGTAATTTTGGGAAGCTCACGCGTTAGGATTGAATGTCTCTTTTCGGATAGTGCCTTTGGGTGGGAGGAGCACTATGTCTGTAAGCGGTATCTCGATGCAGAGATGGCCGTTAGGGGGAGGCATGAGAGGAGGATCTTCAACAAGAGACTTTCCTTTGGCCGTCTCTGGCTGTTTGTTTGAACTTGGGGGATTTTCATACGTCTTTGAACGAGTGGTTATATGAATCTCTTCATTACTCTTCATCAAGATTTCGCGATTTGCAGATGTCTCTTCGTGAGGTGGGTTGTTCAGGTTTCCCCCTTGTGGGGAATCGTGGGAAACCATCTGTTGTTGCTGTTGAGGGAAACGATCGGTTAACACTGCTGGGCGGGAGGATCCTTTAACGAATCTATTGACTTCGTCCTTGGAGGGACAATCACATGTATAATGATCTTCCTGGCAAATAAGGCAGGGAAACTTTGCCTTCCAACGTGGTTTCGGGTCGTTGTGGGTGGGTTGTGGTTTGGTGTTCTTCTGCTGTTTAGAAGTTTTCTTGGATTTTCCATGATTGTTCTTCTTCTTTCCTCCAGATGGTTGTGACATGGATTGAACTGCGTTCACTTCGGAGGAGACAGCAGGAGAAGTGGAAGCTTTTGGGACAGCCTAGGGTGGAGTGGGGGAAGCAAGAGCTTGCTGCCCCGTCGGTTTAGTGGTAGGATGGGCCTTGACTGAACCGACAATACCATTGATAGGGGGTTCAGTGGCAGGCTTAGTTGGATCAGTAGCAATGCGGGTGGCATGGGGAAGAAGTTCATGGAGAGTGTCGGATTGGGTATATACCAAATCCATGTACTGAGCAAAAGAGATGCCTTGTTCCTCCGTGACGGGCCCATGCATAGCAATATCCCTGGCTATGGGAGGCAAGAATGACTTTGTGAACCAATTAGCAAGTAACTGGTTCGGAATGGGTGCCTTGATTAACTTACAGCATCGACGCCACTCATCGATATGGTTCGAGATATGCGTAGAAGTGGTTTGACGTAGCGAGATTAACAATTATGTTCCAGTCTCGTATTGGATGGGGAGTTGGTAATGAGTTAGAAACTGCATATCCAAGGTATTAAAATCATGAAAGGAGTGTTGTGGCAGCTCGATATACCATTTTGTTGCCGTGCCGGTAAGTGTGCGCTGGAAGAGTCATAGTCGAATGGAGTCGTCCATCAATGAGTTGGATGAACAACAAAGATGGAAGGTCATCACATGGTTCTAAGGATCTTCCCCGGGCTTGGCATCAAACTTAGGAATGTCCGATGGAAGTTTGGCTGGGATAGGTGGCTAATGAGGTTCATGTCATATAGGATCGTTGATGAGCCTCGACAAATCAAGTAAATCTAGCATGGCCAAGAAAGGAAGTTGATGGTTGGGCTGCGGGTATGAGTAGTAGTTGTACGGTGCAGGGATGCCTAAGGGGCCCTGCATAGCATATTGCTGCGTGTTGTACCCATACATGTTTCCCGCAGGGTACTGCTGGAATTTCTGGGGGTAGTAGGCCATCTGGTTAACCGGTTGTGTGTTTGAAGTCATTTCCTGACTGGGAATCACAGTGGTAACTGGTTGTTCGACATTCTGCTGAGTGGGGATGGTGGTTATTGTACCCTGCGGTTGTTGTGTCCCACGAATGTTTGCTGCTCCTTGTTTGGGAATGGCTCCCTAGGGTTGTTGGGTCCCAGGAATGTTACCACTACTTTGAGTAGGTGGAGGATTTCCCATACCAAGGTTAGGGGGTGGTTGCAAGAATGGTGTCCATGGAATATGGGTTCCACCCTGATGAAGAGGTGGAGTTTGAAGGGATGGGTTCCATGGAGTTGATGTAGCCGAAGGGTACGGGAAGCCGAAATTCAAGTTGGGGGAGATGTGAGGTTGCCCCCTAGCTTGGTTCCATTTTCCGAACAACGAGTATCCCCCGCTTTGTGGGATTTGGGATCCCCAAGAAGGAAGCATACCTAACGAGGGATGATGAGGATGACGTCTGGTTGGAATACCGGCATAAGGTTTTCCGCTGCCAGGTGTATTATACATACCGAACTGAGTAAATGCTGCTAGTCGGGAGGGTTGTTGAATGGTGCCAGTGGGGGTGTTAACGAGTGGGAATCCTCCAAGTGAAGGGCCTTGTTGAGCCGGTTGGAAGGATGGAGGTGTTGGTTGAATGACCCCGCTTGGAATGGTACCGAGGGGTTTCCCTCCAACAGGTGGATTGGATGGTCCTATGGGGGGGGGTTGGTGACTAGAAGCGGTGTTCCCTACAAAGGGTTTTCCTCCTATATGTTGGGTTGATGGCCCGCCACAAGGGGGTTGGTTGTTGGGATTAGTGGTTCCAATAGTCGGTTGTCCACCTCCTGAAATAGTGTAGATGGTGGCTGAATATGAACCTCTGGTTAACATGGATGATCCAGCAGTATGACTTGATGTTCTTCCGACAATAGAAAGATGTGATAGTCTCGATTGGCCGATGGCGCTAAAGGTGTCGATTTATGGAGGGGGTCTTCCATACATTACAAGCGAGGATGGAGAGAATACTAGGTTATCCCTCATAAGTGGTGGGTCCCTTGAAGGTGTGCCAAACATATTTGACAGTAGAAAATGTGGGGAATTTAACCAAGGGGTATCAGGTGTTTCGTCCATAGTGTCTTGAACCGTAGGAGGACCATAGAGGGCTTGGCTTGGATTTGTATCTTGGAAGGGGTTGAAAGTGCGAGCTGGGTGTTCGGGATCTGGAGGGAAATGAGGTATAGTAACATCTGAAGGTCCGGAGCTGTCTGCATAAGAGTGATGAAACTCTGTGCTAGACGGAACGTTAGGAGCTCGGTAGTCGGGAGGACAGGTAGCAGGGGGATATCTAGAAGTTGTTGACAGCATTTTCTCTGTATCACGTTTAAACTGTTCTGACGCTAATGGGGAGTTAGCTAGACTAACCATACTAGATTGGATTGATACCATGATTTCGTGTCCTGAAGGGAGATTAGGGAGGGATATTGTACAAGGTACATTGCTAGAAGAACCGATTTCCTGTGGATGAACACTTCACGATATAGTGGTAGCAGGTGGAGGTTCCACCTGGGAAGCAAGAAAGTCAAAGTCAAGTTCAAAAGGTGTATTAGGGAGTTCAGTTTCTTCAATAATTTCGACTTATCCATCCGAGACTACAATCAGTTCAGATATTTCTTGGTCAGATCCTTCGGTGGTTCCAACAGATCCTTCTAGAACGTCGTAGAAAGTGTCTTGTGGGAGGGTAGTGATAACATTGGGGAGGATGATGGCCTCCGGTCTAGTATGTTGGACAGTACTAGTTTCAGCCGCTTTAGTGTTATCCACTGTGGCAGATATTTCTGGAATAATAGTGGGTGAAGTGACAGTCGGAATGTTAGGTGTGTTACTGGTTGTAGAAATCGCAAGGGGTTCTGAGACCGTACTATGAGTACTAGTTACAGGAGGAACTGAAGATGTAGTGTGGATCGGCAGTGGAACGTTCCCTCGGTCGGCACCGTGACCAGGAGGGACAGGAATATGTGATGTAGGTGGACCAGAGGTCCGTGGCTGTGGTGGTGGGATTCGTCCCTGCACTCTTTGTGATCTCCGTGGTTCAGACATAATGGTAGGAATACAAATTCTGGGGATAGTCTCGTGAAAAAGAACTCAAAAACCCTAATGCAGCCGAGTGTGCAAAAGGGGAGCTAGAAAAAGCAAGGCTCGCAGGCCAAAAAGCAAGCTCTAAAAACTACACTGAGACTGGTGTCACAGTAAGCGAGCTGAAAACCATGGAAGTGAGAATGAATCTAAATGAGCCTTTTATTCGATGAAATCTAGATACAGAAAAGAGAGAGTTCTTTGATCACCATGCGTGAATTTGTTAAGAACAATGAAAAAACCACAGCAAAAACAAACTTTTTTGTTTTCTTTTTCCAAGCAAGCCAAATTGAAATAAACTCTACCTTCCAATGTGACTGATCTACAATTATAATGCTTCAAAATGAGAATTTATGTGGCAAATACAAATGGATGATTCACTCCTAAGCATGGAAAAGAAGGACTAGATCTTTTTCAAATAGAAGAAAGACAATGCTCTTAAAAGATAATTTCCAATATTAATTTTATAGCAGAAATGGAAAAGATAACGCTTGTAAGAACAATGTGATCTTCAAAATTATGTAATCATGGGAAAGAAAGTAGGGACAAAACTTGATTATAACGAAAGGATCTAGCTAATGCAAAGATGATGAAAAGGTGATCGATGTGCAAAATATGCCACTAACTCAAAGAATTAAAACAAACCAAAAGACTTGCAAACAAACCAAAAGACTTGCAATTGAAGCTAAGCAAGTTGTAGGATGTTTATGAGAAACAAGAAAATCAATCCAATGGTAGAGAAGGTAAAAAATGACCTGTAGGAACCAAACATGGTAGGATAAACAAAAGAAATACAGGACTACTGCGTGCAGGCCATACATCCAGGCATGGTACTGTGCATTACCGCGTTCTATGAATTGTTTAGGGCGCGATACTACCGCTCTGGAAGAGGTTATAGGGGTGCGGTACTGATGCTAAGGATGAAAGGGCGCTACTTTGAGAAAAGTTCAAAACTTTTCAAGGGTGTGCGAGCCGAGAAGACTCACCGATCAAAGGTAGAGAGCTAATGTAGAGGGAAGGGGGGTGAATGAAGGTCAAAACGACCAAATTCTACTACTGGTTTGAAGGAAGAGAAAGATAACAATCAAAATGAATGAAAGTGAAAAACTCTATTAAACAGGGTTCAAACCAGTGGAGTCACCAGTTTTTGTTGTAGATATTTCTCCCTACGGATAAAGAGAAATTCTATTAGGATAAAATAGATTAAGCTAGCTCTAAGCTAAGACAAAAATGAAACAAATGTAATCTTGGATCCTGGATTAAACTAGTATCTTAGAGATTTTACATTAGGAGGAAGGAGAGAGATTAACTCACCTCTATTCTCAGCGTTTGTCCTGCTTGTAGTTTTGATCTCGGAGTCTTCACGATAGACCTTAAGAGACAAAAAAATATACAAGCACATGAAATCTTCCAATGTCTTTGAATTACAAGTTAAATTCCAAATCTACATAGATATAATTCATGAAACTGAAACGTAATCAGTACACACGAACTAGGAAACAAGGAAAGTTATATTATTAAGAAGCTTGAGAAGTGCTTACAAAGGTTGCTTGATGTCCAAACCAATCTTCCAGCTCCAATTGATCCCACCTCTAGCTATCTCCACAAAAGGTTTATGATCATAGGTTTGATGCCCCCAAAAGTCCTCCCTTGGCTCATGGAAGATCTATCTCTTATAGCATGTGGGAAGGTTAACCAACAAGAGAGAAGTGTGGATCTATGGAGTGTTTAGAGGATCAAGCCAGCCAAACAGCGAGAGGGTTAGGATCGAATCAAAGTTGGAAATCCTAACAAAATCCCTCAAAGGTTGATATCCCAAAATCCATGGAAAAAGGCTATAACTGGACTACCGTGCCCCTAATCTTGAGCATAGCATGGTAGTACCGCGTACCAGGATAGGAGAAATACGCGGTAGTAGAGACTACCACACCCCAATAGATGTGCAAGGCACGGTAGTGATTGCAAATAAGACTGAGTTAGGTTGGCAGGTGACAGGAAAAGAGTTTGTCTTCAGTGGTCAACCATTGGTCTTATTTTCTGGATTTTTAGTCAGTAGGGGGAAGTGTCGTCAATGTTTTTTTCTTGGTGTAAAGATGCAACACTAGGTTGTTAGGTATAATATTGAGGTGTAAAAATTTGATTGGAAAAACTTCTCGTACAAAATATTTTAATGCGGCTCGTCGTGCTAGACCAACAATACTACTGTGTTAACCGCATACGTTCTTTGGAAGTATGGCCACATCAAGATGCTAGTCTTCAGTTTCTAAGTACTACACACACTTATGAAAAATATAAAAAATTATGGTGGAAATTCTTGAGAAAATAAAATACAGATAGAACATATTATACCATGATAAATTTTGGACCTCAAATTACACATAGCCATCAGGATCCTGCATTCTACGTCCCTGATTGGATGAGAGACTGGTGGCAGTCATTCAGCATCAACCTGACAGCATTAGAACCAACTGTTATTCATAATCTAAAATGGGAAGTTGGAGAATCTCTCGAACAGGTCAAAGATATTTTGTAGACAAATATTACTGAGGATCAAATCCTTGGGTACTACATTAAATACAAAGAACAATGGCTTGTCAAAACCCGCATAGATGTCCACATGCATCATAATAGGTGCATGGTTCGGAGGTCTATTTATTCAAAGGCATGGTGCACTGAATCCAACCTATTTCGAAAAATATATGGTGCCCCATACTCCGATGATTTGTAAATGTCTCAAAAGTATTTGGCTATGAGTGGGGCCTATCCATTCATATTGTCATAAAGATTGAAAAGAAAGTCTTTGTAACTATGTCATGATAATATAAAGAAAGCCCTACTCTTTTCTGTGTCAATATGATTGAAAATCTATGTTATACAATAAATACCCTAAGTCAATATTACAAGTAATTGTCCAAAGGCAACATTATTTGGGAGTATGACTGAAAGCTACCATTTTTCAAAACAACTTACATGTTTACGGTTCTTTTTTTGCTTGATTCAATTACTTTCAGTCATCTAAGAAGACCGTGCTTGAATAAGAGTATACAAGTTCCACAACGTTATATAAAATATTGTTTTTAAAGATTTGTGAACACTTATTAACAACCTAAAAGATCTTACATTTAAAAGTCATAAAAAAATTTAGAAGTTTTCCATAATGGTTAGTTATTTTTGTTTTATATTATTATTGCTGAATATAAATATCTTACTAAATGTAATTGAACTTCGCGTACCGAGGTGATGAACCCAAACTGATGGGATGAGAGAGACTTTAGGGCCATGACAACAAAGCTGATAGTTGGATGGTTTGATATGGGACTCAAGACCCAAAGTAGCAATAAAAGACAGCTCATAATTGCGTGAATTTCTTCCCATAAGAAATATAAAGTGATCGTCTTCCTCATTACTCGAATGCCTACATGTTGAGAAAGGGAATGATGATGAAGTAACATTATAAAAGGCGCTACATGTCACCTTTTAAGAGGTGTTATGCATTGTGGTCGTATCTAAACCTTTTTCCCATGGTGCAGGTAGAACCAAAAAGGTATTTGTCAGATATGTCTTCCTCGAGGGAGGGGAGTTTAGGAAGGCTAGAGGAAAGTGAGACATCCAGTAGGTGTAGAAGAGTTGTATCAACTAGATGTCAAAAGACTAGAAGAAATTTCCATAAATGCAATGAATTTTTTCACGCTTGAGGGGGGTCATGTTCCTATGATGATGAGATAATAGACGACGTCGAGGTGCCCTTGAGGTACAAACATTTAGTGAAACAATGGGTACCCAAGGATCTTCCTCAACCGAACACAGATTTTTGTGTGAATGAGAGGATATATCGAATTGCACCATCGTCCATACATTGTTTCGGGTTATTTTGCATGGATGGCATAAAGGTCCCTTACAATAGATGTACAGAATTGATGGAGTATGTTGGACCCTGTTACAACTACAAATATTGGATGCGCCTGGTCCAATATACAAAAAGTATGCGTAGATATGGATTGCCAGCAAACTATTTACATTTGAAAGACAAAAATCAAAATAAAGGAGCAACGTTGTACATGGACGGAGGGCCAAAGGCCACAGGGAATATTGCAGGGTTTATAAACAATACACAACCAGGGTCTACAATTAATCAAACAAACTACGAATTTGAGGGGCGTGAAGGAAACCGTGTTTTTGTAGTTTCCATTAAATCAATATCTGCAGGGGAAGAGTTGCTTATTAATTACAATTTGAACCGAGTAGATACAAACAGGGTTACTATGGGAGTGGTACATATAACATTTTACCCAACCTTTTATTAATGAATTTAACATATTAAGGATTTTTTGGTTAGTTTTTTTCGTTTAAATTTTCCATATTTACTTCACAGGCTAGTGATTGGGATAATTCCCTACCAGCAGATGGTTGGAGGAGTACATCTTCCTCTAGGGAGAAGGTATACATCTTTGTAATAGTACAAATATAATAAGAAAAAATAGTTTTTTTTTCTTTTTTTTTTCATTATTAGTATATTGGTTTCGTTTCTATAATGTTATCTAATTATTTCATTTACGTAATTTTATCTATGTTTTTTATGCAGTCTGGTTTTGCAAGGGTCATAGTACCCTCGATGCAATAGGTATACATATTCTTTGTAATAGTAAAAATATAATACTTAATAATAGTTTTTAATCGATGTGTTTTTTCATGATTAGTTTTGGATTCGTTTAGGTGACTTTCACTATTTTTTTGATTTAGGTATCTGTAAGGGGCAGCTCCCAGATATTAGCAGATCGGGGCAAGTCACCTATGACCATCGATCCGATGAGTGGATCACGATCCTTTAGGTTGTAGGTATAATCCATTGGAATTGTACCAATATAATACGTAGCATAATGTTTATTTTGTTATGTATTTTTCTTGTGTATATTGGTTTCGTTGTGATAATGTTTTCTACTTCTTTTTTGCAGGGGTCCGATGATCGGGGAAAGTCCACAGCTGTGGATCAGATGACACCATCATCCAGGAACCAAGTAAATCTAGTTGTAATTTTAGGAATCTATCATGATAGATATGTTTTGTTAATATAATTTTAGGAATCTATCATGATAGAACTCAGTAGTGTTTTATATATTTTTGTTGCAGCCCAGTGAATCACTGTTTGAAACAGCATCGCAAGAATGTTCAGTAGATCTTGAAAGTGGCTAAGATGCTTAAAGATGCCAACATAATTGGTGAAGCCACAAACCCGTTTAATATGATAGACAAATTGTTGGAAAAATATAGTGCGGAAATCGTTTCTCTACTAATCAAGGTTCCGCAGACAAGCCAGAATATGGCAAGGATTAAATTGTTGGAACGTAAATCTGAATCCTTGCAAGTAAGTTGAGGAATCTTGAATCATAAAATAATTCATTTATAACTTTATAATTTTCTCTTTTATATGATAGTACTGAATGTATAATATGTGGTTTGTATTTACAGAATTATCGGAGACCACAGAATAGTGGTCAAGGTGGTGTTGGCCCCATCGAGGCTCATGGAGAGACGTGGCATCATGAACAAACGAATCCACGCGCATCGACTCCTTCGCCATTGTTGTCGACTGAACATTCAGCAACACGTTATGACACACCACAGACCCCAACTGTGAGCGCACGGGCCGCTAGTGACCGATGCACACCGAATCGTCCAGAAGAAGTGGTCGACACCGAGAATCCTGGTAATATTGATATCGAGCTAGCTGCATTTCCAGTATCTTCCTGTGTCACTAGCACGGGAACAATGGAAGCAAACTTTTTTGTCGACATAGATATCCTCCCAATAAAGATCGCTAAGGTCCGAGGTAACTAATATACATTGATCAAGTTAGTGTTTATAACTTCATTGTAATATACCGATAAAACATTTTATTTAAACTAATTATGATCATGGCATGATCGTTTTGTAGGAAATGATGTTTTTTATAAACAAATGAATGACGCGTGCTTGCAGATCTTAGGGCCCACCATCCGAGAAAGGTGGGATAGACAACTAAAATGTTTAAAAGATGAACTCACTAATCGGTTGGTTGGCCTGTTCGACACTAAGACCTTCAATAAAGCCGAGGTCCTGAAAAAGACTGGACAACATATCAAGGTTGTCCGAGACCAATATAGGACCCACCTGGAAAAAACCATAAGTATGAGCGCCCTCCAATGATTCCACCAATGGAGTTGAGAGCTCTAGTGGAGGATGGAAAGGAGAGGGCTTAAGAAGAGAAGGAAAGATAACACCAGGCACAGGGAGGTATGCAATACTTTCCACAATGTAATTCTAAACCTTATTATTATTGATTTCTATATCGAACTTGGAACATCTAACGTATTTCAACACTTTCATAGGCTTCCAGACACATCAAAGGCCACAAAGGAAAGACTTGAAAAAATAGTTCAGCACAATCTGGGGCATGGTGGTTATTCAAATTTGGCGGCATGAATTGTATGTTTTGAAAAACCAATAATGCATACAAATAATAAATTGCAAATTATTTCTCGTTTTAATGCACCGCAAAATGTTAATTAACGACGTTATGCAAATATGTAGGCCGAATGATTCAATGAACAGGCCACTGAGGAATACATGAAGCTTGGCTTCAAGCAAGGCTTTGGAGCTGTTGTTGAACGCCGAAAAATCTTGTCTGGGAAAAAACAGTCTTCTGGTACCAATCCATCCGGTGCATAGGTAAATAGAATCTATATACTTTATTGAAGATTTATTGCTTGTGCAATCTATTCGTTATAAATACTTGACAAAAAAATGTTGACTCTATTTTGAGCAGGAAAGCAATGATCCCCCTAATGTTGAGGAGGGACAACAACAAATCGAAGATCATGCTTAGAATCCTAGTAATGAATTTATTCATATGCTACAATTTTATGTATAGCATTACAAATGGTGAACATTAATTGTAGTTCACCATATTTCAACTGCAGAGCATGTAGAGGGTGAAACTGTACAGGTTGAGCCTAGACAAGAACATGAACGACATGATGTGGCCACACCAGGTCAAAAAACACCTTTGTAATGTTTTTTTTAAATGAAATAATTGTCATTACAATAGCAAAATACAACGATGTAACATTTTCACATTGTTGCATAAAATCTGAACCCCTTGCCGCAAAATCCACGTCTAGATCAACACTCTAGGATGCAGGCATCACCACAAGCGCTTGATGAAGAACCAAGAACTGGAAGAGAAAGTCCAGATGTAGATGCTCCTCTTATAGATTATTTACCACTAAAGAGAAGAAAAACTAAAAAGAAGTGACTGGAAAAATATTGTCTAATTATTTTTTATAACAATATATCGTCCATGAGTTTTGGCCTAATGAATGAATGAATGGTTTAATGGTTTAATGATTCAGTGTAGTAAATTGTTACCTTGATTGAATATCAGTTTTTATTGAATGAATGTGTTGACTGAATGAATGAATGGTTTACTGAATGTTATCTTTTATTGTATGAATGTGTTGACTGAATGAAACAATGTTTTAATGAATGTTATCCCTTATTGAATGAATGGTAGATGAAAGTTCATGATGAAATATGGATGAATTTGCACGTATTTGTTTTTTTCAAGTACATGCATTGGGTATTGGGAATTGAGAGTGATGTGATGTGGGGGGAGGCACCATAAGATCTTCCACCTTCACGTGGTTGGCCCTGTTCAGTAGAGAATATTAAATTATTCTCGAAATAGAGAGGAGCTCAATGACTGGCTACGATGTTGGCTTTATACAACCCACTCGCGTGTCATCTAAATTTTTACAATTTCTTGGAGTTGTTGTGATGTTTGGTTGCTCATCATAACCAATTTCGAGTTTCGACAACTTCAAAGGCTGAGTAAATGATGCACTGGAATCAATATCCTTAACCTTCTCTTTAATTTCCTTGGAATCAATATCCTTAACCTCACATTAAACCCTTCCAAAATGGTATATTTACCATTGAATCCTGGCTTCTAAAGCATGATATTTGCAACTAATCTAGCATACACCAACAACAATTAGAAACATGCTGCTTGTTGTCAATTTTCATCATTTTTAGGGTTGCAACTTGCCCATAATGGCTCCTCTTACGCTAGGGAATTAAAGAAAAAAGGAAATTAAGGAAAACATATAATTTGCATCGAAAAAATAACAGGGTACAAACTAAACTGAGGAGATTCGAACCTGCGACCTACGTGTAGTCCCAAGGCTACCACCTTCAAGCTTGAAGTGAAGCTGACAATGGGAGACCACCTTCAAGCAACTTGATTCATTTTGCATGCATTTCACAATGGGAGACGATGGGCTACCACCTTCAAGCTTGATTCATTATGCATGCATTTCACTATGCAACTGTCTCAAATTCTCACTGTGTTTTCGCTCAATTAGTTTCTCAATTTAGCATGACACACGCCTGTCATTCGAGGAGTGTTTCCAGCGGTCTTAAGTTTCAGCCTGGCATCGGTGACGATTCATGGTATTATGTTTCCCTTCGGATGCAATATGACAAACTCAAAGTTCACTACGAAGGTTTGTCTGCCAAATGTGATGGTTTGGGTTCTAATAGACGCGTGGTTCGGAGGTCACTTTGAGGAATTGCTCTGGGGTAACGGAACCCGAACCATCACATTTGTCAGACAAACCTTCGCAGTCAACTATACATTTTCCATATTGCAGCTGAAGGTAAACATAATACCATGAATCGTCACCGTTTCCAGGATGAAACTCAAGACCGCTGGAAACACTCCTTGGATGGTGGGTGTGGGTCATATTGAATTGAGAAACTGTTAGGATATTCCTATACTCCATCCTAGTCCTACTAGCTCTCCAGTCATTTTCATTTTTAGTCATGCATGCAAAATTAGGGTTTGCATGCATTTTGCATGCATTCTAGGTGATCAATCCCAGCGCCTAGTCCTCATCAAACTAGCCCCCGGAGCTTCTTTCAGATCATTTCTAGCCCTCCCAGTGACTAATGCACCCTCCTTTGCTCCACTGCATGACAAGGGCCCCTTCTTCACCTACCAATCCAGTTATATTAAGTTATATTGAGTTATCTTCAGTTATTTCCTTGATTTAAGGATTAACTGACTCTTTACTGAGTTTATCACTCTGTTGGACCTCTAGTGAGACTAGATTGACCATTTTGACTCCAGTTAAATCCTATGGCGCCTTCCACTGAGCCTCCTTCACTATATTAGTGCTTCCATGTGTGAGTTACACCAACCACATTCAGTTAGACTCAGTCTGACTCCCGGTTGACCATTACTTGTGCATTGATGACTTCACTGATGAGAAGGTGGAATCCTAGTTAGGCATTGATGACTCTCCACTAATTATGGATTTGTGCATGAAGGACAATTCGAATTCCTCCTAGTGAATTCAAATCCTCATACTCAGCATTGTATATTTACCTGTTCACTATTCAGTTTAATGTAACATGTGTAATTATTCTGCCTCAATCAGAGTTTCTTTGGATCTAAGTTCTATTGCTTGTCTCTTCTATTATTCCTAAATTCTTTCATTGTGAGGTTTACATCATCTCTTTGGATCTTATGTGGGAAATTTCACATGGTATCATAGCCTTGAGAGTATATTCTACCTCCATTCTTGACAGTTGTTTCCAGGTATTTCGAAGTTCCAGAAGTTGCGGTAGCAGATTCAACAGCTTTCTATTTGCACTTGTTCAAGCAGTCAAGATGAGCAATTCGAATGCTCCTTCTTCTCCTATACTTCTCACTCCTTTCAATTATTTTGAATGGAAGATGAAGATGATAGTACTCTTGCAGTCAAGAGGGTTTACCAGAATAGTTGAGGAAAAAGATGCCATACCACATCAAGTTGAAAAGAGAGTCAAGCACCTAAAAAAAATGGATGAAGCCTTTGGATGCATATGCCTTCATATATCTAATGATCTATTGTTTCATACTGATGGATTGAAGTCTCCAAATCAGTTATGGATAAAATTGAAGAGTCTTTTTGGAAAACAAGATGAACTAAGAGGCTACATTCTTGAGAATGAATTGGTTTCCCTTCAACCTAAAAATTTCGAGATCATCCAAGAATTCATCTCCAAATTTCAGAATTTTGTTTTGCATTGCAAGCAATGTGGCATCACTAAAAGTGATGAGCAATTGATACTCTCTATATTGAGCAAACTTGGATCTCAATTTTCTGTCTTTGTACCTACCTTTCATTCTATTCGAATGTCCATCCCTGGATGAAAGTTTCCCACTTTAAATAACTTTATTGAAGCTCTCATTCAAGAAGAGAACAAATTGTTTCAAATGGGTGCCATCACAAAGAACTAGCTCTTTTAGCTGGTGAATCAAGTGGAGTGAATGCAAAAGGGGGACAAAAAGGAAAAGGAAAGAAACCTTCAAGATCCAAGAATGACAAACAAAAGAGACCTAATTGTACCTACTACAAGAGTGGAAACCATCCTGAGCATGCCTGCATGCACAAGAAGATTGATCTTCTAACCAAGCTTCTTGAACAAAACCAAATTGTTGTTCCAAAAGAAGTAAAGATGACTGATTCTGGAAGTGGATCTGATGATTGCCGTGCATTGATGGCTGGTTTTTCAAAAAGAAAAGCCCTCCTCATAGATTCTGGAGCCTCCAACCACATGATTTCATAAGAAGAATCCTTCTCCCCTTTGGATCTCCAAGATGGGCCTACCATTCACATGGGAGACAACTCTCATATTTCTGCCAAAGGTTTGGGTACAGTTCATATGGAGCATGGTAAGTTCAAAAATGTCTTATTTGTTCCTTCTCTTACAGCTAATTTGTTGTCAGTATATCAAATGACTCATATAGGATCTCCAAAACAAGTAATTTTTGGTCCAAACACAGTAGAAATTACAGAAATCTCCACTGGAAAGGTTATAACAAATGGGATTGCTAATCATGACTCAAAGGCATATGAGTTCCCACACTTCATTCCTTTCTCTCCAACTACTCCTTCAGATTCTGATGAAGATCACAGTGACTCCTCTTCCTATGACTCCTCTTCTAGTGAAGAAGAAGATCAAGATTTTGATGTTGAGATCATAGTTCAAGAAGATTCAGAACCGACACCTATTCTCAATCTAGATTCAAGAGAAATATGTTCTCACACAGTCCTTGCTACCACTGAGAACACAGTTGATGATTTATTTGCTTACAGAACTACTAGACTTCAACATCATGCCAACCTTGCATTATGCCATCCATCTCTCCATGAGAGATGTAGCATGATGATGGGGTTCTCTCTTCCATATTTTGGGAAGACTACTCATGTTCCATTCACTCCAGATACAGAAAAAGTTCCTGAAAGACTTGCTTCATCCTCCACACAGTGGGAGACCTTCAAACATGGGATCAGCCTGCCAAGTCTTTTGCAAAAGTTTTCACTGATGTAAGCTTCTTTCTTTTTTGCATGATGGTTCTTTGAGTTATTTACTGTTCTTTTGAGGGGGGGTATTTTTCCCATGAGGTTTTCCCCATTTCCTTAGTTTATGGACAGTTATGTATTTTATTATCATTTCATTTATTGTATGGGTGACCTTTGGTCCTAGTTACCAGGGCCCAGGATGGATTAAGTGGGGTTGTTAGGATATTCCTATACTCCATCCTAGTCCTACTAGCTTTCCATTCATTTTCATTTTCAGTCATGCATGCAAAATTAGGGTTTGCATGCATTCTAGGTCATGAGTCCTAGCACCTAGTCCTCAACAAACTAGCCCCCGGAGCTTCTTTCATATCATTTCTAGCCCTCCTAGTGACTAATGCACCGTCCTTTGCTCCACTGCATGACAAGGGCACCTTCTTCACCTAACAGTCCAGTTATATTCAGTTATATTGAGTTATCTTTAGTTATTTCCTTGATTTAAGGATTAACTGACTCTTTACTGAGTTTATCACTCTGTTGGACCTCCAGTGAGACTAGATTGACCATTCTGACTCCATTTAACTCCTATGGAACCCTCCACTGAGCCTCCTTCACTATATTAGTGCTTCCATGCGCCAGTTACACCAACCACATTCAGGTAGACTCAGTCTGACTCCCGGTTGACCATTACTTGTGAATTGATGACTTCACTGATGAGAAGGTGAACTCCTGGTTAGGAATTGATGACTTTCCAGTGATTATGGATCTGTGCATGAAAGCCAATTCGAATTCCTCCTAGTGAATTCGAATCCTCATACTCAACATTGTATATTTACCTGTTCACTATTTAGTTTAATGTAACATGTGTAATTATTCTGCCTCAATCAGAGTTTCTTTGGATCTAAGTTCTATTGCTTGTATCTTCTTCTATTATTCCTAAATTCTTTCATTGTGAGTTTTACATCATCTCTTTGGATCTTATGTGGGAAATTTCATAGAAACTAGTTGAGGGAAAACGCAGTGAGAATCTAAGATGGTTGCATAGTGAAATGCATGCAAAATGAATGAAGAGGACTGGGTGTCGAGAGAAATGGTTTTGGGACGTTGTATGAGAGGAAATGGCAATGGGGATTGATAAGGTCAAGCTTGAAGGTGGTAGCCTTGGGACTAGACATAGGTCACAGGTTCGAATCTCCTCAGTTCAGTTCATACCCTGTTATTTTTTCGATGCAATCTATAGATTATATTTATTTTCCTTTGTCAACTTTACGTATCCCTTTATATGTTTTCTTTATTTTCCTTTTTTAACTTTATGTATCCCCTTGTGATAATGGGAATTGTTAATATCGAGTCACTCAAGAATGAACATAAAGAGGATTTCCACAGTAATCTGTTCCATCCAAACCTATCAAGTGTACTTTTATGTTCAATTTGGAATATCGAGTCACTCGAGAATTGCTGACCTAAAAGTGCATGTGATAGGTTTGGATGGAATATATTACCATGGAAATCCTCTTTATGTTCAATTTGACCATGTCTTCCTTGCATCGATAACTTCTAGCAATCCCGAGTTTGTCTACTATCTCCTTCAGCATTCTTCATTCTTTGAACAATTTTAAGGCTTCTAAGTATATGCTTACTGATCCACACTTTTCACATTAGAGTTGAGAGGAATGATACTATTTTTTCCATAAGGCATAGCTTACTACCATGGATGCTACCAATCACTCAATACCAATTAATGAATATAATTTGTGCCATATTTATTGAACTCATACTTGTCAATTATATCTAGTAAATTCATAAAAGAAAATCCTCCAATCATTAAGTTGCTTTTATTTCATTTGATTCAACTACTCCCCCTATCATATGAACTTCCTCGAGGGAATCACCTTCACAGAGGATGAAGTGACTAAATTAGAGGTAACCACATACAGACTCGTATAGATCATGTCAAATGACAAGGATGAAGAGTCAACTTTGAATCAACTATGTTGAGTGGAAAGCCAACATGGCTCTCTTCGTGAGATCCAAGAATAATAGTATATATTGATTTCCAAATAATACTGTATTTTTTTAAAAATGTCATATGGTAGTTAGATATCCGACAACGACGCAAAACTAAACTGATGTTCTTGCCACACATCCAATGGAAAGGAATGTTGGACTCCATCATTTTCCATGTCTGATTGTTGTCGGATATCTGACTCCCACACTGAAGATATCCGACGTTCTTGACACACCTCCTATGTCAAGGAACGTCGGATTCCATCCTTTCCAAGTCTGATTGTCATCGGATATCTGAATCCCACATTAAATATATCTGACTTTCTTGACACACCTCCAATGGCAAGGAATGTCGGATTCTAGCCTTTCCATGTCTGATTGTCATTGGATATCTGACTCCCAAACTAGAGATTTCCGACATTCTTTCCACACCTCAGATGGCAGGGAACGTCGGATTCCAACCTTTCCATGTTCTGATTTTCATCAGATATCAGACTCCCACACTGGAGATATCCGACGTTCTTGCCAGACCTCCGACGACAAGGAACATCAGATTCCAGGCTTTCCATGTCTAATTGTCGTCGTATATCCGACTCCCACACTGAAGATATCCGATGTTCTTGCCACACCTCCGACAGCAAGGAACATCGGATTCCAGCCTCTCCATGTCTGATTGTCATTGGATATCCGACTCCCACACTGAAGATATCCGGCTTCCTCTGAAGTGACCCAAGTCAGTTATCCGACTTCGTAGGGGTGCCGAATAACCGACGACTTTCCAGCTGTCGTATTCAAGCCAAAATTGGACTGACGTTAAAAAAATATGGAGGTTGTCGGATGGTCAACCACAAGATGTAGAAAATCTGACTTTATGGACATCGGATTTTGGGTCCAAAAAACCTAGTGACTTTTGCTAATGTCTTACTTCATGTACTGTGTGCTCGTTGATATTGCAGTCTACACTGAGGTAAGCTCTATTGTTTTTTTACGGAGTTACTGCTTTCACCAAGTGATACTATTCTTTTGCTTGGCAATTTGCTACTGTGAGATACTGCACTAGTAACAAATGGAACTATCCACTTATTGATGGGTCCTTTCTATATAGGTGCTACAGTCTTTTAGACAATTTGCAACTTGTTGTGCATCAATAGATTTGTCCTTTTGGTTTAATGCACTTGTCTTAGATCATCTCCATCATGAGGTGCTCACTAGATCCTACTATTCCTCTTTTTTCATGCATTAGATAGACTTCTCAACTTCGCACAGTTTTACTTCTACGTATATGCATTATCTAGACATCTACGCATCATCTAAAATGATTTGGTTATGTCTTTGTGCTTCTGTCTTTACAAAGTCTGTGACTATCTGTATGCTGATAGTAATATGGTCATTCAAAACATCCAGCACTTGTGCATACTTCAGTGTTTCCTCCTTTTAGTACTTGTGCATCCATCATAGATCTACAACATCATTTTGCACACCATTAGTTCTGCATTCTTCTACATGTGTGCTCTCGGATCCTCACTAGATCATTATGTTTTGTACTCAAGCCATTTGATGCCCCGAATATCAAACTGCAACAAACAATTGAAGTGCTTATGCTCTTTCCGTCAATCTTACATTACATCTCCAAGTTGCATCTCTATTTATACAGGTCCTACACGAACTTTATGTACACAAGTTGGTCATGGAAACCTTCCTTCCATGTTTCATGGATTGTACATTTTCCACATGTCATCTTCTACGCTATTGATGTGTCATCATTTGTGTGTCTTGCGCCTTCATGGTCCACAACTTAGTGGGACTTTACACCTTGGTGGTGCACTCTTGTGCTCTTGATGTGCCATTTCTTTGAGATATGTGTGAATCCTTGATTTTCAACTTCGTGTATCTTCAACCTTCGCTGTACCATCCCTTGTGGGTAATACGTCCTTGATATGTTTTTTTCATTTTTGGAATTTGCGCATAATCCAACTTCTGCTTGGTGGAACTTTGACCCGTGCCTTGTCATCACTTGTGGGACTTGCACACTTGTTGTACCATTGGATGTGGAATTTTATCATAGAATTAATTCAACCACTTTACCGTTCTAGGGTCTTGCATGCATTCCACTAACTGAAAGCATCTTCTGGTTGGCTAAACTTACGCGCTTTCAGGACTATCCAACCATCTGTTGTTTCTTACTACTTGTGGACTTCCGAACCTTAACCAAACCATGCTTGCACATATCAGAGAGTTCTTTCAACATGCTTGTGCACTTTTATTATTTTCTCAACTAACTTCTTGACTTCTTGTGCACATGTACCATTTTCCAACCAGTCTTTTGACTACTAACATGAAAGTGTATGGCATGGTGGACTTGACCTCTGCATAGGTACTTCTTTCAACTGAATATGTATGTTGTATCCATAGACAAACACCTTCAGACTAGATGCAAATTCTATATATACTTCTTCATACTGGCATCCATTTCCTCCAACATCTTGCACAGACACTTCTTCAAAGTGGTTTCCATATACTTCTTGACACTTTTGTAGGAATGCTATATCCACTTTGACACAAGTTGATATCAATCACTCAAACTGAATTAGTTGACATCCTCTTTGGCATTACTTGACATCAATGACAACCAAATTTAAACATATAATTGCTAAGGTTATCCTATTGCATGGTTGGAAAACCCTTTCTTGAGCATACTTACTCTTTTCCCACAATATCTTGGTGAAGGGTTGGCCAGTCATACCTTAATGATAGCATCCATGTCAAGTGGGAGACTAACCCTTAAGGAAGTGGAATTTTATCCTTCCTAAGGTATAGTATTCACATTGTGGTATATCCTAGAGAAAGGTTTCCAAACACTTCATTAAGATTGTTAATCTATAGATTAGGAGTCTTGTGAAGAATCAATCAATCCTTCCTTATGCTTAGTATTTTTCTTAGAGGGATACATGAGGAGGGTTGGTCCATCCTTCCTAGATCATACTATTGTTCTCTAGTAGGAATCCCTAAAAGTGTTGTGAAACTTTTCCTAAAGCATATTGTTTGTTTCAAGTAGGGACCTTAAAGAAGGGTCATGTGACCCTTCCTCAATCTTAATTTTCACATTATTGGAAATCCGAGGGAAGGCTTCACTAACATTATTGAAGCATGTGACCTTGAAAATTCAAAAGTTTATACTGTTCGAATTGAAATCAATAATTACACTTTAAAAATAAATAAATATATACATCTCATGTATATGTATTTTTATATGTATATTCTCCTAAATATTTTAAATTGAAACATTCATACATTTTATATTTAAGACTTCGAATAGTAAATTGAAGAAAAAAGAGAGAAGTTGTAGTTGGAATAAAATCACAATGATGTTAATATTAGGAAGTAATCTTATTGCATCTATAATGAGTCCAGACATTACAAAATTTTGGGTAAGAATTCAACATTTGCATTAAATTTTTATGAAACATACCATTTTTAACATCGAAATTCATTTTCAAAATAGTGAATTTCAGCTCTCCTTTTTTTTCCCTAACAGGAATTGCTTGAGCAATGTTCTTGAGATTGTACTTATTAATAAATTCTAAGGACATATATTGTTTTTTGGTAAGTAAGTAAACACGAAGATTTGAACTTGTGACCTTCCATTTACAACTTCTCAACTCCATTACTCATTACCAATTGCTCTATCCCTTATGGGAAATTCTAGGGACATATCTTAAGTGATGTCATTTTTTCCCTTTGAAATTCTTTGTATAGTTAAAAAATATTCATTGGTTGAATGTCCAATGAGTGAGTTTTGGTGATTTTTCAATTCTTAATGGTGATTATTCCATACTTATCATTCATCTACTGATAAATATTTTTTCTTATACCACTAACAATATGGTTGTGCAAAATAAAATCAACTCACTTTTTCTGAAGTGAATTAAAAGTATTTGAAAATTTTTATAGGTAAATTTGGACTTGTGTAATCAAATTTTTCTTATGTTAAAATTTGTAAATACCATTTGAATTCTTTATTTTTGAATTTTTTTTAATGTATATTCTTATATTACTAATCAACAGGTTAAATACTTTGTTGAAATAGAAAATAGTGATAGGTATTCTTACTTTGGGCATTGGTGCATTCAGCCAATTGGCTTATATATAGTTCGTAATCAATGAAGTATTGGCTCTCACCATATATGTTAATATTGATGAAGGGAATTATTTTTTAGGACTAGTAAGCATGAGAAACCCTCTCATAATCATCCTAAAATTCCTAATATTGGTGATGGTAAATGTTATTTCCATTGCTTAAAATTCAAAAGGTGTAAATATAAAAATAATTAACAAGTAATCAACTAGGAAAAATTGCTTAGAGTATGGGAACTTGGAAGTGGGGAAATAATATGATCCCATTGTAAGATAAAGAAAACACGTTTTGTCATTTTTCAATAATTTTATAAGTTATATATTTTGATACTAATTATACTTATGTATCTGTTATTGCAAAAATAAAAGAACTAATGCTTGGAATTCTAGATGTTATAATTTAGAGTAGAGATAGTGAGAGTGATAGAATTGAAGTTGATACTATGGAGGAAAATTACACCAATATTATCGAGAATAAAGGGATAAATATGTCTATCCAGGACACCATTTTTTTCATGTATTAGAGTACCCATGGATGAGACCTATGAAGATATTCATGATGTACCTCATATTGATAAGGCATAAAAACCATTATACAAACATAAGTTTTCTCTTTTCTATTTTGTTGTTTGTAAAATTCAAGGTAGTAGAGGGTATTCCAAACACATGTATGACATACAACCTAAGGTATGTAAACTTTATTATATAAACATATATATATTTCTTTTTTTATGATTGTAATATCTGGCCCTTAATATCCATTTTTAAGTATATTATTCTTTTTGGTCGTCAGCTAACTCAGGTGGACTAAACCAGATCACTGAGTTGGCTCCTAAAATATAGGGAACTGCCTCTAGTGGTCCTAAAACTATGCATGCAAGGCACATTAGGTGGTTACTGGGTCCTAGATGACATCTGCACACCGTTCGGGGGAAAATAACATCACCAAGTGCTAGAAAATGGTAAATAATGCAAGTAGGACAAGGATGGAGTATTAAAATATCCTAATAGTTGGATCGCAATGGTGGCATTAATCGTTCCATGTATTTATTTTTAGGAAGAATAAAAATATAATAACTCATTTTATTTTTTAATTTTTGTTAATTTCGTTGCATGTACAAAGGATTAATTATTTATATTTTCAAATAACTAGGAAAACACAAAGTTAGAGAAATCGGTGTATATATTGAGCCTCTTATTGATGAAATTTTTAATTTATGGGAAATAAAAATATGTATGGGATCTCCATACCAATAGTCCAAAAATAGTTTCAATTCCATGGAAATTTACAAGGAGAATTCATGTTGTGTTGAGGCTTACACAATTTTGTGGTAGGTAAATTTCAGATCTAACTCTATATATCCTTTATTAATCATGTTTTTTTAATATTTTGGAATTCCATTAGCATTATTCTAAAGGGTAAATATGCATGTCTTGTATGTGGTCCCAGAAAAAATATCTAGAGATTCAAAAAGTTTAGAAATGAGCTACATAAAAGGTTGAGGCATTCCCTCACTAATATGTTTAATTGGAAAGAAGAGGGTGGAAAATAACAACTAAGAATATTGCATCCATTATGGGAAAATTAATTTGAGAAGAATCATGGTAAACAATTGGTTTTGAGTTATACCCATATTTTTTACTTGCATTATTTTTTCTATTTTATATATTTATTGTAATAAAAATTCATTTCCATTTATGGTTCTCAAAGTTCATGAGGGTGGGATTCCATGAGATTTCAAACAATACTTCATGCAATTCAGTTAGTGGTCCTACTATGAGCACTTATAAGTAGTTCATTTTTTTGAAACAATCCATATTGGAATGAATGTCATATATGATTATGGAAAGTTATATAACAAATGAATATCAAGGACAAAATTGCTTAATGTACTAGTGATATTGAAGAACCTAATGTAATGAAACATTTGTCTCATTGTTATAGTGATGGAAAACCAAGAAATATTCCATGGTTATTAATAGAGAAAGAGCACAATGTTGTAAGGTAAGGCATACCGAATATTACATTTCCAACTAGTTTTTCTTGTAACAAAAATAAGATGTTAATGAAAAAAAATGATTTCCGTGGGGGAAAAACTAACAATTGGTATACTTTTATTGATGTATGAAATTTTATAATATTTCTCATCCTATGATATATACATTATTTTATAATAATATATGTTTTTTTTCTAATGAAAATTAGATTAATTAATGTTAAATGGTTATTTCCCAATTAAACTATGTTCTACCTCTTTCTCTCCCAAAAAAATTCAAAATAACATAAAACAAGTTATAAATGAACTTGGAAAGTACATGATGTAAGTGAAAACTTATAATTGAAATGTTACTTGTGAATGTTGTTGAGAATGGATTTACTGGAATTATATCATTTTATGTTTGCACATATGTTCGTTTCATTTTCAAATGGTTATGATCTAAATAAATCCATATGGAAGACATGAAGTATTGAAAGAGAGATATTTCTACCCAGTGTACTTCTATATGTATTCGTATATCTTCTATATGTATTCTTATATCCATGAAATTTTCACAGTATGAAAAATCCCAAAGAAAAATTTATAGAGACAATTCCAAGATTACTTGTTTGAAACTGATTTGAGGACCATTAAGAATCCCTAACTTCCACAACAAATATCTTGAAAATGATACCAACAAAAGGTCTAAATCTTTTACTTTTGGTACTTATTTATGTCTTCTACGATCCTTGAAAGTTTCATGGTCTGAATATTCCCAGAGAAGAATTTATAGAGGAAATTCCAATCCAACTTGTTTGAAACTTATTTTAGGACAATTCAGAAGCCCTAAATCCCAAAGCATATACCTTAAAAATGATATTGAACCAAAGTCTAAATTTTTTACTCGAGGTATTTATATATGTCTTGTAAAATCCCTGTAAGTTTCTAAGTCTGAAAATTCCCTTAGAGTATGTTATAAAGAAAATTCCAAGCTGACTTGTTTGCAATTGATTTCAGGACCATTCAAAAGCCTTACCTCCCACAGTGCATATATTGGAAATTATACTGAACCAACACATGGAGCTTTTACCATAGTTACCTTTTTATGTATTCTAATATTCTTGCAAGCTTCATAGTGACAAAATTTCTAAAGAAGAAGTTATAAAGAAAATTCCAAGATTACCTTTTTGAAATTGATTTCAGGACCATTAAGAATCCATAAATTTCATAGTGCATATCTCAGAAAGTATAGCCAACTAAATTATGAAACCTTAATTACATGTACTTCAATATCTCACCTCAGCCTCATAAAATTTTCACGGTATAACTATCCTATAAAAAAAATAAAACGAAAATTCCAAGACAACCCGAAACTAATTTTGCAAGCTCATCCACTTCTTCAAATGCTACTATACTTTTGCACGCACACACTTTCTCTCAATACTTTCTCCTTTTATAATTTTTTATAACCAATCATGAAGGGAAATGTTTATTCAAAAAGACACGGCACCCATTAATTAACTAACTAATACCTTTTTTATCATGGGAAAAATACCATGGGCTTCCAACCCTTTCCAAATATCAAGGTTTACTTTTCACTTTTCCAAGTACCATGAGAAAATGCCACGGGATTAAAAACATTTCCAAATATCACGGGATTCCAAATCCATGGGTTTGAAACCACCATTTCACATTTTAATTTTCCACGTTCACTAATTTTTTAATATATTTGCAAAACTATATATAAATCAATATGTAGATGCTCCCCCTTGCATGCAAATTCCCTAGAATAACATTAATAATAACTTGTTCAGTGCAATTCCTTAATATGACATCAATGGAAACATTATTCCTTTGACATCAATGACAATAATTCCAATAATATCCCCCCTTATCATTGACGGAGATCCTACAATGACACACATAGTCCAATAGATGTAGAAACTATTTATCCCCTATCTGCAACTCTCCCTTTATCTACAACTTCCCCCCCTTGAAATCAATGGAAAATGGATTCTCCCCTTGAGCTTTTTATTCTCTTCACATGAACATTTCCTGCCCAATCCACGTACATATATGATGGTAGAAAAAAATATTCACCTCTTGAGTACCACAAGCCGAAGTGCATGGTGCACTTTAGATAGTTGAATATTCTTTTCACTGTTTGTACATGAGTTTATTTTGGTGCAGCTTGAAACTATGCAACCAATCCTACTTCTTGCATAATGAATGTGCTTGATGTTGTCGCATATAGTAGTCTAGCGCTAATCATTGACCTATACAATGTTTGATTTTCTTCAAGATATTCATCATGTTTTTCTCAATTTACAACATGTGACCATGGGTCTGTTGACTAGTGTACAATCCTCCACTGTAAACTTCTTCAACATTTCCTTGATATAACTGGTTTCTGAAATGAGGGAATGATAGTTCGCCACGCATATACATCTCAAATTTTCATTTCTATTGCAAACTATTGACATATTTTGCTCATGCTTCCTCGAAAAACAACGTCATCTACATAAATCACAATAATTAACTAGTTTTCTCTTACTGCCTTAACCTAAGATATTCATTATCTGTTAATTGAAACAATCTCAGTATCCTACATAAACAGTAGTACATGTCCAACAATAGTCGAACATGGTTTCGTCAGTCTCGACAAATCCAAGTCAATTTAACAAAAAACAATAAGACATCACATATCAACAACTTTAAGTACTCCCCCCTCGAGGATTAATATGTTGCAGAAATAGTTCTCATCAAGTATTTCAATCGACACAGACTCATCCAAAACTCTAGCCAGCAGTCATCTCATGCCGATCCTTAGTCAACCACTTCCAAGGTAATCATCAATAAGTAATAAGAATGATACACGAGTGTACATTTGATGATACACAGTGATATGATGTCCTCAAATGTCTGATTAAATGATTACATGACCATCCATCAATCCGACCACAATCTATCTTGATAGCCAGCAGTGGTCCAAAATTTTGTCTTTCACTTCTCTTATACAATTATCTGAAAGCATGATTTCCATTCCTTCAAATTTTATGGTGAGGATGACGATAGGGCATATATTTTTGTTTTGGATTATCAGAGGAAGTAGGATTAGGGTTAGGTTCACTTACATGAGTATAAGAACCCGACATATCATCAATAATGTCATCTATAATAGCATTCTCAAATTATGGCATGTGGGGAATAAGAAACTCAACAATCTATTCAACGCAATCAACAATATTTTTCTCTTTTGGAAAATGAGTCTGAACTCCACATACAACAAATAAAACATCCTTAGTTATAGACATGTCATAATAAATGGAGACCTTTGACAATTGATAATATTATATAAGTTTTCAATACTCTTCTCAAACTTCAAGCTTCTGTTCAACTTAATAGTTGTTCTCTCCATATCCTTTCATAAGGAAATAATTCCAGATTATATCTCTTTGCATTTTTCTTCCTTAACCTTCAACTAGATCCTCACTACTTATTTCTTCCTTATTGCTTCTTTTAATTGATAGTTTGGGTTCATGATAATAATTTCTATTTCTTAAAGGGTTTGTGACATTTTGGCTTTTAAATCATCATCCTCTTCTTCATATTTTTGCAGCTACTCTTTTTTGCTTCGAATTATTTTTCCTAAGCTTATTTATTTCGCTTAAGGCACACTTGAGTTCTCATTCAAGATCCACTTCTCCATTTGTTTTCAAAAAATTTCTCTTATTTTGAATCCAACATTTATTTACCTTCGTCTTCATCAATATTCTTTTCAATTTCCATAAAGAGAGTTTCTTCTCTATCATTATTGACAATTCTCTCTTTAGATGAGTCACTAACCCGTTTTGAGTAGAGACTCCTCTTCTTCTATGAGTTCTTATTATTTTCATCCTTTTCTTTTTTGTGGTTATTTTGTGATGTTTTCTCCCTTTCTTTACATTACGGCCTTCTTCATCATCACTACTTTCATTTTTCGCATATGGACACTTAGCCACAAAATGTCCTACTTTTCCACAATTAAAGAATTTAAAGGGAAACTTACCTTTGTATTTTCTAGATCCCTTTTTGAGGTTTCTCACAAGATTTTCTTCCTCTTCGTTTGACTCATAGATGGAACAATTGCTCTACTTTTGTTTTTTGTTCTTCGTTTTCTTTGATACTTTGAAAGTTGATTATTTTTTTTATGTATTTTCTTCCTCAGTCCTCATTTTGCAGTGAGAATCTCATGCAATTGATCCATTGTTACTTTATCAAGACCCTTCATTTATCAAATAGTGGAAAATATGGGATTAGACATTAAGGGGGGTAACCTTAACACCTTTTTTACAATGATTCGATATTCAACTTTTCCACTAAGTCCTTTGATGGTGTTGACAATTTCTTCCACATAGAGAAGATAGGCTGCAACATTCTCTTCATCTTTTATTTTCAAACCCTCGAACTATCCTCTATGAGTCTGGAGCTTTTCATTCTTAACCTTGTCATCACCTTCATATATATTTTGAAGCTTGTACCAAATTTATTTTGTTGATACACAATGCATCACTATGAAAACTCAAATTCTGATAGACTACACAAGATAGAATTCATGGATTTTGCATTATTTTCACTAGGATTCTTCCTAGCCATATTTTTTGGTGGAGTTCTTGGGGATGTATAACTAGTCATGATTGATTACCAAATATCAAACTCAAGAGACATTATATATTTTTTCATCCTTATTCTTTAGAATGCATAATTTATTCCATCAAACAACGGATCCCTATTTGTGGATAATCCCTCTTGGCCAGTGATGTGTGCTCCTGAGATCCACCTTCCACTGATTAGACTATTTCGAAAGGAACCCACTCTAATACCAATTGTTGAGCACAAAAATATATTGAGAGGCAAGTGGGAATCAATATAATAAACTTTTTACTTTTTCAAACATTTATGAACCATAAGAAAACAATCAAATATGTAGAACATGGAACACAAGATTTGCATGGAAATCCTTTTGGGAGAAAACCAGAAAACTTATTTATAATTATTTGTAGGAACCAACCTACTGTTATGAAAGTTAGGCACCAAACTAATGAATACACCAATCCACACAAGTACAAACTTTGGTAGGAACCCACCTACTATTTCAAATATTTGTAGGCATCGACCTACTGGAGACACAGATCCCCACTTGTACAAACCTTGGTAGGAGCAAACCTACACTTAGAGATATTTGTAGACATCAATCTACTGGAGACACCAATCTGTGACCAGTATAGATCCTAGTAGGATCCAACCTATTCTTACATTTCTTTGTAGACACCTATCTAGTGGAGACACCAATACCCATTGTTAATCACCAACTTAGAAAGACACACTAATCTCTTTGTTTGAGTGGAAACAAATTTCAAGTTCAAGTTTGTTATTTAGTGCATATAAATTCTTCAAAACATGATAGCATTCATATTATCTTCATTGAGTTTGCTCGCTACTTCCACCTTCATCAGGTCTGACACAAATTTGAATTTCCAAATTGTAACATTTCCAAAGCTTGCAGCTGTGGACTATTCCCAAGAATGAACTTGTCAGTGTGCCAAGAATCGAATTTCTCAAATATGATTCTAAAATATTTACCTTAGGTTCTGTATTTATTCGAAGATCCTTAAAATTTTCATAGTATGAAAAGACTCGGAGAATAAGCTATAGAGAAAATTCCAAGCATACATGTTTGAAACTAATTTTATTACCATTAAGAAGCCCTAAATTCCATAGGAAATATCTCATAATGTACAGTGAATAAAAGTCTAAAATGTTTACTTGATGTATTTATATATGTCATCTAGAATCCTTGAAGGTTTTACAGTATGAATATTCCTACAGAAGAAGATAAAAATAAAATTACAAGCTGAGTTATTTGAAACTATTTCGAGGACCATTCAGAATTCTTAACTGTCACATTGCATATCCAAAAAATTATAGCATAGAAAAGTCTGAAATTTCATATGAGGTGCTTCTTTATGTATTCTAAGATTGGTGCAAGTTTCACAGTAAAACAATTTTCATAGAAGAATTTATAGAGAAAATGCCAAGCTAACATGTTTGAAACTTATTTCAAGACCATTCAGAAGCCTTAACTTACACATCACATATCTCAGAATGTATGGAAAAACAAAGTCTGAAAATTTTACCTGAGGTACTTATGTATTCCTTGTAATATCCTTGCAATTTTAAAAGTCTTAAATTCCCAGAGAATAATTTATAGATAAAATTCCAAGCTAACTTGTATGAAACTAATTTGAAGACCATTCAGAAGCCCTAACTTTCCTAGAGAATATATCTAAAAGTATAGTGAAAAAAAGTACGAAACATTTGTTAGTTTTTCATCATTTAATTCAATATCATCTAGGATCTTATCTGAGAGAACAACATGCATAGCATATCAAACACAAGATACAAGAGACACAAAGCATTTCACCGAGGAAACCATAAAGGAGAACACCCTACAACTTCGATAGAGATAGAATGAGCAATAATAAAAAAACCCAAAACAAAGAGATGGTCTTCAGCAGCTTCCTCCTCCTCCACTTGTGCCAACTTCTCTCTCTCTCTCACTTATGTGAATTGAGTGAGTGATTGAATGTGATTGAGTGAATAAATAGAGAGCCTAGCTCTACATTTATACTTTACCTTTCACTTTACCTTTACCACTTGACAAGTCGGCCTCAACTAAAGTTGATTGTGCTGACTCCTTTAGGGGACTTAAACACCCCAATACAAATGACTCTAGGGGAACTAATGCCCTGACTTACATGGGAGCATTGAACTCAATGACTTTACATGACCCAAGTACAATAATGACTTCTCCGACCGGAGGAATAAACATCTCCCTCGGAGGTACAATAATAAAATACAGATACAATATAAAATATACACGTGAATACATTCTGAAGTTACAAATACATCAACACTCCCTCTTAATTAGGAAGGTATTCTCTTGACACAGTTCATCAGTAGAAGTCTTTGTCACTGGATCATCGCCAAAGCTGGATCATCATCACCACTGCTGCTGCTATCTTGACTATCAATATCCAATCTACTCGTCATAGGAAATTCTACAGAGCCAGCCCTTTTTCATGCTGGATGTAGGCCTAGCCTCCATGTAGGTCTTCATCATCTCTGCGAGAAAGCCATCTAGTAGGTACATCTCATGACTTATTATATGCCTCTACAAGATCTCCCAGGACTGATTATATGCTACTTTAAAACCTGAAGGAGCATCACAGGACTGATTATAAGCCACTTGCAAAACTTGGAAGATCTCCCAGGACTGATTATATGCCACTGCAAAACCTGAAGGAGCATCCCAGGACTGATTATATGCCACTTGAAAAACCTGCAAGATCTCCCAGGACTAATTATATGCAACTGCAAAACCTGAAGGAGCATCCCAGGACTAATTGTATGCCACTTGCAAAACCTGTAAGGTCTCCCAGGACTGATTATATGCCACTACAAAACTTGAAGGATCATCCCAGGACTGATTATATGCCTTTGAAAAACCTATGTAGCCTACTGTGACCTCATCATCTTCAGATCATCTCATCGTCAACGGAGCACAGCCCAGATGCACATAAAACAACACTTACACTCACTAGCATGGGAAGACTAACATACCACCATTCGTGAAAGGCTCAACAATTACATCAACGACCATGGGAGGACTAACCTATCAGCATGTCAGAAAAGCTTTAGCAATTACATCATTGACCATGGGAGGACTAACCTACCACCATGACGGAAAATCTTGGCAATTACATGAACGACCATGGGAGGAATAACCTACCACCATGTCGGAAAAGCCCGGAAATTACATCAACGATCATGGGAGGAATAACCTACAACCATGTCGAAAAATCTTATGTGCATCTGCGTCTTCCGGACTCATCACTTCCCCTTGGAAGGAACCTCGATCTGAAGTACACCAAGCTTCTCTCTGAAGTATTCAAAGTTCACTCTAGCCAGTGGCTTGGTCAATACATCGGCTATCTGCTCGTCCATCGCAACATATTGGAGCTTCACTGCTCCTCTCTTCACCATATCCTTGATATAGTGGTACTTGATCTCAATGTGCTTCGACTTGTCATGGAACACTAGGTTCTTAGACAACTTTACACAACTCTAGTTGTTGCAATGTATATAGGTCACATCCAACTGGAGATCAAACAAATTATATAGTAGCTTCCTTAGCCATACTGCCTCACAACTAGCCAAACAAGCTGCAACATACTCTGCTTCAGCTATACTCAGTGCCACGCAGGACTGCTTCCTTCTAAACCAAGAGATCACACTTGATCCCATACTGAAGCAGCACCCTGAAGTGCTCTTCCTATCAATGGCACTGCCTTCCCAATCCGAATCAACATAACCCTCTAGGTTAATATTCTGA
The DNA here is from genome assembly GCA_027924585.1 of Larix kaempferi. Classification (NCBI taxonomy): domain Eukaryota; kingdom Viridiplantae; phylum Streptophyta; class Pinopsida; order Pinales; family Pinaceae; genus Larix; species Larix kaempferi. Next base: position 8,415,510 of record BSBM01000909.1, read on the forward strand.
TTCGCATCATACTTGAGCCCATAATCCACCGTTCCCTTCAGGTACCTCAGAATATGCTTTGCAGCAATCAAATGAACATGTCTCAGATCCGTCAGGAACTGGCTTAATCTACTCACAACAAAGCAAATATATGGTCTTGTATTTGTCAAGTACATCAAGGACCCAATCATCTGACGATACATCATGGCATAAACCGAATCTGATGAAGCATCACTCAATAGCTTCAGGTTCGATGTCATAGGTGTGGCCATGGCCTTGCAGTCCATCATCCTGAACCTCTTCAGGATCTCTACTGCAAACTTCCCTTGTCCAAGGAAAAATCTCACCTCATCTCAACCACATATCTAATAACAAGAATCATGCCAAGATTCTTTAACTCTGAGATCTACTTCCTCTGAAGTGGATTTTTCTACATCTGAGTATTGTACTCCCTCTCTAACTGAACATCATTCACATTCTGCATTGAGTGATCTTCTGCATATCTATCCGTTCCATCTCCCGTCAGATGGGTCTACTGATATCAGCCTCAAGATCACTCGAACTATATGGTGAGTTCCTTCTTGCATCCATCTGTATATGGAAACCATATTCAACCTTGTAGAAAAGGTTGAAATCTGCATCACTTGTGGTGATCATCAATATCATCAAATGACTATCGATCCTGGGTACCTATTGAACCCGTACAAATATTTCTTCAATCATGTGATTCTCTATCGAATCTTGGGAGTTTGCTGGATATGCACTTCTTCTTCATTTACACCATTCAATAGAATGGTATTGTCATCCACTAGAGCAAACATCTCACCATGATCCTCTCCCTCTTTCTAAGAGAATCCTCTAGCCATGATCCTTCCGTGGTACTTCTATAGTATGCTTGATTTGTAAGTCTTCTTGTTGAACAGTCATCACTTGTTCTTCGGAACAAGTGTTCATCATCCTTTTTTTGTAGATCATAGCATATGATCTTTCCTACAAATCAAATTCAATTACATGATTAGTAACACTTCATAATTATCAAATCATGTTTACATTTCAATGATAAACTATTAGGCATAAGATCTTTCCTACAAGTTAAGTTCAATTTCATGATTAGAAACATCTCATAATTTTCAGAACAAATTCTACGCATAAAGACATAAGTCATATAGTCATGCAATTATCTTAGCCAATGCTTCAATACAACATTTATCTATATCCCGTAACTTTCTAGATGCCTTCCATCTCTACCAGAACATTGTTAAGAGTGTGCACTACTCCAACATGTCAACAAAGAGGTTTCAATCTAGATAAGTAGCAATGGAGTGTTGTACAATACCATAGGCCACTTACCCAGTACTTGCATATTAGTAGTATCTTGTTCATTAATGAAATTTTTCTAACATGCATAATATACATCCTAAATCTAGGAACATAAGTATGTACATGACTGAACAACATCATTTAAGTAATCATATATACAAGAAATGACAATTCAAATGCTTATCTTTGTTTGGTTGTTGGGTGGACTCCCTCTCAATCTTTGCTTCCTTACATGAACTACTAGAGTGTGCTCCCTCTTGATCTCTATTTTCCCTCTGTGATAGAATCATGACTATGTGTCTTTGAACTTCTATCCATCCCGGACCACTATGCATTCTTAAGTGTGCACTAGTTTCATCATTGTGTCATCCTCAAGATCTCATACATAATCATGCATTCATTAGTATAATCTCAATACTATCAAAATATTATAATCCTATAATCTTAACATGTATGGTCATGATCATTTCATACACAGGTAATTTATCACAAGCATTAGTATTCAAGGTTTCAGGGAGTACTTCTTTTACTCATGCATATTCTTATTTGACCATGGGACTCTTCTAGTTTGTCATATCATTAACCAAACTAAGAAACATAATATGCATAAACCCTTGATTACTTAAACTTCTAACTTCAAGAATAATCATTATCAATCATACAAAAGTATACCTATATAAGATCCTAATACAAGGTAGGATTCTTACTCGATATAGGAAAACATACTTGGATTAGCATGCTTGCTAGTTATGCCTAACATACTCAAACAATATCTTATTTGTTCTCTTCAATGATTTAGAGACCTTGTGCTAGTAACCTGCATATCTCATAAGTTAAGCACAGTAGAACCAAATCATACATACCTCGTAAGTAGAGCTTCTATGTGATCAGTGACTATGGATGATTCTTTGTCTTCATTTCATCATGGTCATATGGTTTTGTCTTTCTTGATGTTCCATTTGTGTTAGAACACAACATCATCCTCATACAACACCACAAGTGCATTAGTACAATCATAAGGGTGATAACCCTAATCAATGAATGTGTTCTATTATTCACATACAGTCATACTTTTGCTAAGGTGATCAGACAATCTAAAATTAATCATGATTGTACTAACCTCAATAATATGAAGACAAGCATATCATGAACTTAATCATGAAACAAATCTCAAAACATACCTGTATCTCCTCAAGTCATCCCTGTCGAGATTGCTTGTAGTTTTCTCTATAAGGGTGAAACCCTAGCAATCAAAGGTAGATCACTTGTAAACATCTTATATAGGGTCATGGTGCTAGGATGATAGAATATCAGTGCCATTTAAACCTCCTTCATTACTTCCCTATGAGTCTCCCAAGTTTGCTAGGGTTTCTTCTTACTTGTAAACCCTAATTTTCAATCTCCTTCCTCCCTCAACATTTTGATGGAGGATTAATATCTATGATGAATGGATTCCAAATCCATTTTCAAAGTTTCCAATGTTGCATCAGGTGTCTCCAACATTGTATCAGGTCATGCCATACCTAAAAACCGAAAACCCTAAGTGAGAGCTTCTTCCTCCTCTTCTTTGATTTCCTCCGTTGAGCCATTTCCAACGTGCCATATTATTTATGGTGTATCACTGAAATTTTGGATCTGCAGGGTAAGAAACTTCGGCCTATGGTATCCTGACCTGTCATCTTTCCAACCCCATAGGTTTGAGCTTCATTGGATTCTCCATCAAAGAGATATGCTCGGTTTCCCAACATGACCTGTTTAAGGGATGAAACATAAGAACGAACTTGTATGGCATGCCACGTGTCACTGTTTCAACTTCAGCCTCCAAAACTCGGACCTGTGAAACTACAGTCCGTTCCCTAACATTCACTTTTTATGGAATTCCATTTGGAGCTTCCTATCCCTAGGTAGGACCTTTTTACCTAGGTCACCTGTTTAGGGCTTCATTTTGGAAGAGGCAGAAACCCTAACTTGTATGGATCATATCTCAGAAAGTACAATGAATCTAAGGCTGAAACTCAAATACAAGGTACAAGAAAATTTCATCCTAGGCCTGTCTAATTTTCAGATCCTAGACCTTCTCCAAAATTGATTTATAGCAAAAGTTCCAAGATGACTAGGTTTTTCTATACAAAGCCCCAACTTTCAAATTGTCGCAAGTGAAACAAGTGTCGTAAATGCCATATAATGCCTTCCTTCACGCTAGCTCTGATACCATGTTAGTTTTTCATCATTTAATTCAATATGATCTAGGATCTTATATGAGAGAACAACGTGCACAACATATCAAACACAAGAGACAAGAGACACAAAGCATTTCACCACGGAAACCATAAAGGAGAAAACCCAACAACTTTCTCAGAGGTAGAATGAGAAATAATACAAAACCCCAAAACAAAGAGATGATCTTCAACAGCTTCCTCCTCCTCCACTTGTGCCAACTTCTCTCTCTCTCTCACTTATGCAAATTGAGTGAGTGAGTGAATGTGAGTGAGTGAATAAATAGAGAGCCTAGCTCTCTATTTATACTTTACCTTTACCACTTGACAAGTCGGCCTCAACTAAAGTTGACTGGGCCGACTCCTTTAGGGGACTTAAACACCCCAATACAAATGACTCTATGGGAACTAATGCACTGACTTACATGGGAGCATTGACCTGAATGACTTTACATGACCCAAGTACAATAATGACTTATCCGACCAGAGGAATAAACATCTTCGTTGGAGGTAAAATAATGAAATACAAATACAATATAAAATATACAAGTGAATACATTCCGATGTTACAAATACATCAACAACGTTTACCACATGTACTTTGATATTGTGTTATTATCTCATAAAAATTTCACATACAGAAACGTCCCAAAAAAATGTTATGGAAAAAATGCCAATGTGACCTAAAACTGGTTTTGCAATCTTATCCATTTTTTCAAATATTACTAGACTTTTGCACACATGCTTTCTTTGAATACTTTCTCTTTTTATACTTTTTCATAACCCTTCATGAAAGGATTTGTTTATTCCAAAAGACACGTCACCGATAAATTAAATCATTATTATTTTTTATTTCATTTTTCGAAATAACGTGGGAAAATGACATGGCCTTCCAACCCTTTCCAAATATCATGGTATTTCCCTTTTTTTCACTTGTTACCATGGGATTCCAATAGTTTCTAAATACTATTTGTTTCCAAATCCATGGATTTGAAAGCACCATTTCACATTTTACTTTTTCACATGCACCATTTTTTTAAGTATACTTGTAAACCTATACATAAATAAATTTGGAGATGCACCCCTTTGCTGGAAAATACCTTAACATAACATTAATAACGACATCTTCAATGTAATTCCTGAATATGAAATCAATGACAACATTAATCCACTAACATCAATGAAAATAATTCTAGACGCTTTAACCAAATAATAATCATTAAGATGTAATGGCTCCAAAGATGCTTCTATGTTCAATTCTTATTGGTTGAAAGTAATCGAGGAGCATGAAGACTCGTCTTGTAAAGTTGGGGAGTATATTTCCATTCCTATATCTTGTAGGTGCATGAATTATTGGATTGTCTTCAATAGGATTATGTTTTTTTCTTTCAATTAGCCACTTGGATAGATGTATGATTGCTTTAATTATTGAGGTTTTTGAAGGGCTTGTCTTATAAATATTTTAGTCATAAAATATACTTTTTCATGTGTCTCCATATGAAAATTTCCTTTTTAAGATGTATGGTAGTGTTAAGGGTGTTCTTTACTAGTTTTGCCACGGGAATTTTTTTATAAGAAATTATGTTTTAGTTGTATATATGTTAACAATTATAATACCTCCCCAATTTTTCTATCCATAACTTATGAGACTAGATTATTATGAATAGATTTGGATCTGATTTCCTTTTGGGGTTCTCCAATTTTGTAACATGTATTTTTTGGGGGATCATTTGAAATGCGCAATAATTTGTTTTCATACCAATGCAAGTTGGTAGTTTAATTTTGAGGACTTTGGGTGCTATAATGAGACACGAGCGGATTTCAATCCCTTTTTGTTATGAGGATTCACAATTGCACTTGTTTGGTTCCATTTTGAGGATGAACATTAGATGAAGACAAATAATATGATGGCAACATTTTTTCTACATCTTTTTTATTTCATATTGTGACAATGATTATCTTTTAGTTTTGGGATAGAATATCAATTTCTATGTACCAATTTCTATTTTATTTCATATTGTGACAATGATTATTTTTTACTTTTGGGATAGAATATCAATTTCTATGTACCAATTTCTATTTTATTTATGGGGATTATGTTAAAAGATCATTTGGAGATATAATTCCCATTATTGTTATAAGTGTTAAATTTTCAGAATTTACTTCAATCTGATCTAGGATCTTAACTGAGAGAACAACATGTACAACATATCTACAGCATATTAATCATGGACACAATAATGGAAGCACACAAGAGACACAGAGTTTACTTGGGGAAAACCATAAAGGTGAAAAACCCCAATAACATCCTCAGAGATAGATAGAGCAATGATACAACCAGAATACAAGAGATAGTCTTCTCCTAGCAGCAGAGCCTCCTCCTCCACAAGTGTGCCACTCTCCAAAGTGTGAGTGAGTGAATAGAATTATAAAATAGAGATCGGGATCCCGATCTCTATTTATACTAGACTTGAATTTCCTAATAACCTTTAATAGGTCGGCCTTAACTTAACCACATAACACAATGTTGACTGGGCTGACACCCAATAGGGTGGTCTAATAACCCTTTGAACCACATGGTCGACCCCCACTAGGGTGTTCTAATAACCCTTAGACCCACATGACTTATAGAGGGCCGACCCCAACAAAGTGGTCTAATAACCCATCAAGTATAAGTTACGACACTTACAATATAAATGACGACACTTCTGTATAGAGGAATAATAACATCTCTATAGGAATACAACCACTTCCGTATAGAGGAATAATAACATCTCTATAGGAATACAATATACATTTATGTGAAATACATTCCGAAGTTACATATACATCAACACTCCCTCTTAACTAGGAAGGTATTTCTCGACACAGGTCTTCTAGTACAAGTCATCTTCTCTGGATCATCGTCACTGGATAATCATCATCAAGTCATCATCATTGTCACTGCTGCTACTATCTCAATCAATCTCTAAATCTACTCGTCATAGGAAGTTCTACAAAGCCATTCCTTTTTCATACTGGATGTAGGCCCACCACCTGCAGGTCTTCATCATTTGTGTGAATGGTCTAATAGAGGTGGTCTCTCATGACTAATTTTATGTGTAGATGCAATACCGGAAAGAGTATCCCAGGAACATTTATGTGCCTAAGCACGACTGGCAAGATCTCCCAGGACTGATTACATGCATCTCCTCCACAATACCTTTAAAGAGCATCTCTAGAACATTTATGTGCCGCAACATGACCGGTAAGATCTCTAAAGAGCATCCAAGGACTTATTACGAGCACACAGCTCAACCTCTAGGATCTCCAGGACTGATTACATGTGAATAGACAATACCTTTAAAGAGCATCCCAGGAACATTTATGTGCCGCAGCACGACCAGCAAGATCTCTAAAGAGCATCCCAGGACTTATTACAACCACACAGCTCAACCTATTGGATCTCCAGGACTGATTACATGTATCCATAGTAATACCTCATCCCAGGACTGATTACAAGCACATAGCTCAACCTATTGGATATCTGAGGACTGATTACATACTACATAGCAATACCTCATCCAGGGACTAATTACAAGCACACAACTCAACCTATTGGATATCTGAGGACTCATTACATGCTATTTGCACAACCTGCCACATATCATATCTGACCTCCAAGTATCAACCTGATACTCATGATCCAACGGATCATCATCGCATGAAGCATCATCCTGATGCTCATGATCATACTGATCATCATCACTGTACCGTCCTGGTACATATCATCTAGAGCAACATCCTGAAGCTCGTCATCATGATCATCCTGATAATACAATGTATCCACCTGATGCATACCAAGTATCTACCTGATACATATCATCATACATGATCCACCTGATCGTACAATGTATCCACCTGATCGTACAATGTATCCACCTGATACATACATAGATACATGATCAACACAATGCATCTAACTGATATATATCAACATACATGATCTACCTGATCATACACAGTATCCACCTGATACATGTACAGATACATGGTCCAAGCATCCAACATGATGCATATACAAAATACATACAAATGATCAAACCGATCATATCCAGCATCCAACATGATGTGTACATAAATATACATATAAATGATCCAACTGATCATATCCAGCATCAACCTGATGCATATACTGAGCAGTAACTGAAACATCGTCCTGATGCTCATCATCCAACGCTTACATCCATAGCCATGTGAAGGATCCTCCTTCCAACATGCTTGGAATGGATTCAGCAAATGTGTCCATCACTTCTTCCTCAAAGTGTCATCGATCTGAAGAACACCAAGCCTCTCCCTGAAGTACTCGAACTTCACCCTGGCTAGTGGCTTCATCAGTACATCTGCAATTTGCTCAGCCGTCGCAACATATAGGAGCTTCACTGCTCCTCTCTGCATGATATCCATGGTATAGTGATATTTGATCTCTATGTGCTTCGACCTGTCGTGAAACATTGGGTTCTCAGACAGCTTCACACAACTCTAGTTATCACAGAAGATACCAGTAGCATCCAAGAGGAGATCAAATAACTCAGATAGTAGCTTCCGAAGCCATACTGCCTCACAAATAGCCAAACAAGCTGCAACATACTCTGCTTCGGCTGTACTCAGTGCTACGTAGGATTGCTTCCTGCTAAACCAAGAGATCACACCTGATCCCATACTGAAGCAGCACCCAGAAGTGCTCTTCCTACTTGCAGCACTGCCTGCCCAATTTGAATCAACATAACCCTGCAGGTTAAACTTTTGATTCACATCATACTTGAGCCCATAATCAACTGTACCCTTCAGATACCTCAGAATATGCTTTACAGCAACCAGGTGAACACCACTCGGATCCATCAGGAACTGGCTCAATGTGTTCACTGCAAAGCAAATATCTGGTCTCGTGTTCGTCAAGTACATTAAGGACCCAATCATCTGACAATACATAGTGATATCAACAGGCTCAGATGAAGCATCACACACAGCAAGTTCTTCATCTCGAACTCGGCAGCAAGCTTCCGCTGCATGTCAGCAATCAATCTATCCTCACCTATTACAAACAGGTCATCCACATACAATAGTAGTATCACTGGATTTCCTTCCTCAACCTTGTAGTAAAGGTTGGAATCCGCTTTACTCTTGGTAAATCCCAAACTGGATAGAAAGCTATCTATCCTACCATACCAAGTTCTGCACATATATGACTCCCTGTCATGTGTCTCAGAACCAAGTGGCTTCTCCACATACACTTCTTCTTCAACTACACCATTCAAGAAGGCTGTCTTGAAATCCATCTGGTGTATCTTCCACTTCATCACTGCAGCCAGAGCAAGTACGGATCTAATGGAAGTGTATCTGGCTACAAGAGCAAAAGTCTATGTGCTACCACTTGCACCATGCTTGATCTTGTAGATCCTCTTAGAAGTCACTACAGACTACCCTTTTGGACTGCATCCCAAACATCTTCATGATCGACTGATACTCCTCGATCATGGCATTCTTCCCAGATCCTAGGAACTTCAATATCTTCAATATTTTCAATAGATAACTTTGTTGCTGAACAAATGTTGTAGTCCTTCTTTTGTAGGTGATGGTATATGATCTTTCCTACACAACAAGTTAAATTGCATGATTACAAAACATCTCATAGTTCTTAGAACAAATTCTTACACATAAAGAAATATGTCATACAGTCATGCAATTATCTTAGCCAATGCTTCAATACAACATTTATCCATATTCCGTAACTTTCTAGATGCCTTCCAATCTCTACCAGAACATTGTTAAGAGTGTGCACAACTTCTAACATGTCAGCAAAGCGGTTTCATTCTAGATAAGTAGCAATGGAATGTTGCACAGTGCCATAGGCCACTTACCCATTTATATTAGTATTATACTTTTCATCAATGCAACTATTCTAATATGCATAATACACAACCTAATTCTAGGAACATAAGCATATACATCATTGAATAACATTATGTAAGAAATGACAATTCAAATACTTATCTTTGTTTGGTTTCTAGGTGGACTCCCTCTGAATCTTTTCAACTCAATTATGATGTGGATTGTGAGAAGTGGTCAACTCCCTCTGAATATCTGCATCCTTGCAGAAACTACTGAAGTGTGCTCCTTTGCTTTCTTGCAGGAACAACTGGAGTGTGCTCCCTCTTGATCTTTGCTTCCTGGATTACCTGTTCTTGAAATTATATCCATCCTTAATCACTATGCATTCTTATTAGTATCATCATTGTGTTATCCTTGAGGTCTCATACATAATCACACATTTATTAGTATAACTTAATACTATCAAAACACAATAATCTTAAACATGTATAGTCATGATCATTCACAGATAATAAAAATTAGTATTCAAGGTTTCAGGGAAGTCTTCTTTTACTCATGCATATTCTTATTTGATCATAGGACTCTTCTGATTAGTTAAATCATCAATGCATACAACCGTGATTACTTAAACCTATAATTTCATGAAGAATCATTATCAACAACACAACAGTATAAGATCCTAACACAAGGTAGGATTCTAGCTTGATATAGGAAAAACATACCTAGATTAGCATTGTAGCTAGTTATGTCTAACATACCCGCATAATGTTTTTTGGTTCTCTTCAGTGACTTGTTCTAGTAACTTGCATGTCTCATAAGTCAACCAATGTAGAACCAAGTTATACATACCTCGTAAGTAGATCTTCTATGTGATCCATGACAATGGATGAATCTTTGTCTTCATGTCACCATGATCATATGTTCTTGAAGTAGAACATGATTTTTCTTTCTTGGTGTACCTTTTATGTTAGAGAACAACATAAACCTCATACAACATCACAATGCATTAGTACAATCATAAGTGTCAAAACCTTAATCAATGAATATCTTCTATTAAGGTGATACGACAAGTCTAGTAATTAATCAAGATTGTACTATAATGATATGAAGACAAACATATCATAAACTTAACCATGAACAGAATTCGAAACATACCTGTAAGCCATACCTGTCAAGATTGCTTGTAATCTTCTTATGGAAGGCCTTAGCCTCATCTTCCTCTGAGATAGTAACTTCTTCACTTATGCAGGTGACCACTCCATCTTCTTCTAGGATTAACCCAATCCACTTGATTTGTAAGAACTCGACCTAGAGCTGGATTAGGGTTTGTTAGAGAAACCCCAAAAATTAAAACTTTGAATTTCAAACTTCTGAAAGGATAGAAATATGCGCCTTGATGAGCTGATCAAGCTGGTATATTAAGAATTTGAAAACTGCAAAGTTTCACTCCTCAATTTTGCCTTTGAAACTTCCGGATTCACTAGACATGACCCCGAACTAGGGTTTGATGAAGCCCACTCTTCTTCCCAATCAAAAGGTTTGATCCAAAGCTCTAAGCTTCTATTTTTATGAGGATCCTTCAGCCATGGTCACAGATTTAAAAATTCCCATTTTTGCAGAAGCCCTAATTTTCCACTTTTCTGATGAAAGTCCCGAACTAGGGTCTGATCAATCCCGGCCTTCAACCAACCAAAAATTCTGATCTTGGTCTCTAAATTTCAATTTTGATGAGTAGAATTCAGCCGTGGTCTCCGATTACAAAAATTCCAACTTTATCCGAAACCCTAAATTTCGGAAGCCATGAATGAAGGTGCTAAAAAATAATTTTGTTTTGACAGAAATATGTACCTGATTTTTTCTGGTGTAACTCCGAAATTTTCGATCCAAAGGGTCTGAAACATTTTCCTGAGATATCCCGACCTGTCATATTTCCATCCCGATAGGTATGACATCAATTGGATTCTCTGAGAGAGATTTATTCCAAGTGTCGCAACGTGACCTGTTTATGGGATTAACCAGGAGAGAAAACTTGTATGAAGTGCCACGTGTCACTGGTTCAACTTCAGCCTCGAAAAACGTTTCCTGAGATAGTGTAGTCAGTGTACTACCTGTCACTTTTTATGAAATTTCATTTGGGGCTTCCTAGCCCAAGTTATGACCTTTTCTCCAAGGTCACCTGTTTTTTACTCACATCTGGAAGAGGCATAAACCCTATATTGTACAGATCATAAATCACAAAGTACAATGAATTAGAGGTTTTCCTTTGGACACAAGGTACATGGGGATCTAATCTTCGACCTGTAAATGTTTTAGATCCAAAAAATTTGCCAAAATGGATTTATAGGGAACGTGATACGATGACTATTGTTTGCTATATCAAGCCCTGGCATCGTAAGTGCAACAAGTGTCATACATGCCATATCATGCCTTCTTTCAGGCTAGCTCTGATACCATGTTAAATTTTCAGAATTTACTTCAATCTCATCTAGGATCTTAAATGAGAGAACAACATGTACAACATATCTATAGCATATTAATCATGGACACAATAATGCAAGCACACAAGAGACACAGAGTTTACTTGGGGAAAACCATAAAGGTGAAAAACCCCAATAACTTCCTCAGAGATAGATAGAGCAATGATACAACCAGAATACAAGAGATAGTCTTCTCCTAGCAGCAGAGCCTCCTCCTCCACAAGTGCGCCACTCTCCAAAGTGTGAGTGAGTGAATAGAATGATAAAATAAAGATCTCCCGATCTCTATTTATACTAGACTTGACTTGCCTAATAACCTTTACTAGGTCGGCCTTAACTTAACCACATAACACAATGCTGACTGGGCCGACACCCAATTGGGTGGTCTAATAACCCTTTGACCCACATGGCCGACCCCCACTAGGGTTGTCTAATAACCCTTAGACCCACATGACTTATACAGGGCCGACCCCAACAAGGTGGTCTAATAACCCATCAAGTATAAGTTACGACACTTATAATATAAATTATGACACTTCCATATACAGGAATAATAACATCTATATAGGAATACAATATACATATATGTGAAATACATTCTGAAGTTACATATACATCAACAATGAGTTTGCAATTGTTGTTTATAAATATTCACGCAAAAAGGCCATTTTGATCATATAACTTTTTACTGCTATGTGTTTCTAATTTATGCTTGCAAACTGTTGCATTCATAAATTAGGAAGAATTATACAATTGTGTTTGTGTATTTTGATGAATTTGGATGAACTAAACATGTATTTGTGTGCCTTCTAATGAATCTAGAAGACTACATTGGGTACCACAATATGGCTAGAGATAGTATATGGAACACATGTATTCACTCATGTTCATGTACAACTTTATCGATTTTTTTTTTTTATGAGTTGGTGAAGCTTGGTGCTTAGAAATAATTGCATGTTTATTAGTTATGTTGCTTCTCCCTACCCATCTTGGGATATTTACACTAGCGATCTATGGCGTTAAGAGTGAAAATTTATATAAATATTGTTTTAGGAGAGACTGCTCATATTAGGAACTCCTTGTATTCTATGGAGGTTTAGGAGAGACTTTTCATAGTAGGATCTCGCTGGAGGGTGTTTTTCATCCTCTAGAGGGATTATTTTTGTTTATTTAAAGGATATATTCTTAGTATATTTTGTGTAAATTGATATAAATTTTGAGCTAGTGAAGCTCATCGATGAAACATAATTTCTTGCTTATTTATACTTTTCCACCCATATTTTGGAGATTTGTACTAACTACATACAAAATTTAGACGATGATGTTTAATGTATATTGCATAAGAAATATTGCTAACAATATTGACTTAGGTATTTGAGAAAATATTTATCTTGGTCAATTTCATCCATCTCAAGGGAACTTATAGTTTTTTATTTGAAAACTTCAAATTGAGTCATTATTGTTTATTTATGTGTATATGGAATTAGACAATCATAATTTGGAGTATTTCATTCATGCAATCGATAAATATCGTATTTCTCCTGTCCTCTCGACTTTTATATGGGTAATCAAGTTGATAAACGTTTATGTAAAATATAGGATAAGGATACTAAATCCATTGGATATTGTGAGGATGAAGTAGATAAATCTAATCATGATATTGATTATGAGGATGCTAATTCTAATGATGATGGAAATGATGGAGATGGGTAAGTGTGTCTAGAAATCACTAGTCTTATTTTGTTATGAGAACATTAATATTCTGAGGTTACATGAGGTCAATATTTTCAAGGATGCTTCTATGGATGCATGCATATATGGTTAAATGTTATTAGGTATCTAACATCTTGGTACTTGAAATTAGTTACTCGTATCATGAGTCTAATGTTTATTGATGTGGCATGGGACAACATGGTCAGTCATGTTGCGCATTCTAAGTGGGGTTATTGGTTGATAATGCACATAAATGAAAATGATTTGTATAGGTCCTCTAATTTTTTTTTTACAATCTTAAGTGCATGATAGTTGGATATGTTATCATTTATATAATAGTTTCCCTTATTATAGATTATTACATTGAATTGCTACTTAAGTTTATCAATATTATGTATAAGTTCATCGATATGCAATGATAGTAATCTTTTTTTTACATCAAATTATTATCATCTTAAAAAATATTTAAAAAACCAAGGATTTCATGAGTTTCTTGACAAGACAAAGTGACCAACCTTGAACTCATTAAAAATAATGTTAGCTTTCCAAAATTTGAACTATTAAAAAAAACTCTAAACTCATGGAAACATTATTATCTTTCTTGTATAATTCTCTACAAGGATATGAATTATTATAATGGCCATCGATACCACTTGATTTACGTTTGTGTTTAGATATTTTTAGATTTTTTTATCAGTGATGTTTGGAAAAGAATTGACACTTAAAAAAATTAAGATAAAATTTTTCAATTAATGGTCATAAAGAATACTATAAAGCATGTGATGTTTATATTACGCCATATCATAAATATATTCATTGTAGTTATAGTGAGATGGCTAGTTTGTCACCAAAATTATGAGAGTTCTCTTTTTGTTTTTTCATCAAAATTTATGATAGCATAATAGAGTCCATATATTCATTGTAGTTATAGTGAGATGGCTAGTTTGTCACCAAAATTATGAGAGTTCTCTTTTTGTTTTTTCAAAATTTATGATAGCATAATAGAATCTATATAGTAACTCGTTCTTAACTTTTGGGTAATAATATTTATGGACTATTTAGTAAATTATAAAATTGTAAGGTTATTGTAAAATATAAAATGTTATTTTCACATATAATTATTAATTTAGTATTTTAATGAAAACTAAATTATTCTTTATGAAAAATGAACTATATAATTAGGAAAATATATCTATGTAAGAAGGAAAGGGCATCAATTCAAAGGAAAGACATTCATCTAATTCTTTGGGAGAAAATTTTACTCTATTTTAAAAATTCTTCATTCATGGTGTTATAGCTTTTGTAAATAGATACATTTATATTAGTTAGATATTTATCTATTTGTTGAAAAAATATAGTTTATTTAATAAATGATCTTTCTTCATAGTGTTAACACTTTTGTATTTGGATACATTTTAATTAGCATCAAGAGTAGGGAGGTGCTTTTAATCGAGTATGGGGAAGAAGATATTGTCATATTAGTCACTTTAGGTAACTTAACTTTTCCATGTAAACTCATAACTTATCAAAAATAAAAAGTAATTAATTTTTTTTATGTCAACTTGTCATAAAAAATAAAACTAGCATAAATCCATCTTAAACATGGATCTATTGAGCACCAAGAGGGATCCAATTTCTTGAGGTGTAAATTTTTTCTTGATCTATAAACTTTTCTACACCTCAAAAAATTATATCTCTTTCAATATTTAATAGATCCGAATTTAACATAAATCTTATTTAAATATAACATAAATATATTTAATATATTAATGTAAACTAATTAAAATATAAAATACAAGATAAACATGTTGTAATAAAAATCAAACACAAAAATATGTGGATTATTATTTGATTGTAATTGAATTGAATATTTTAAATCTTTATCGATGTCTTTTTCTTTAAGCTTTTATTTAATCACTTATCTATTTCATTTGATTTGTCAAAATCAGACCGAAGTGACTAACCTCCTAACCGCCCTTGTTATACCTTTGATTCAATTTGTCAATTCACATGAACGTGACTGGTAACAACCCTTGTTTGAATATGTTTGTGTGAATCAAGATATTCTAGCTTGTTGGATTTCCATAGTCACATGGAAAATGCTTTTTACAAGTCAAAATACTTGCATATATTTGTTTGTTGAAAAGTAAATGTAGTAAAGTATACTCAAATATTAACTGCGGAATAGTTGGTCGGAAATTGATTGATATTTTAAGTTTGAGTCACCAGCAATCATAATGAGGAGAGTTAGAATCCTTTAAATTAATCCCATGAAATGGTCACATTATTCAAATTTAACATCACACATACGAGAAATAACATTGAAACTTTTAATGGTTAAGGAAAAGTCACCCGCGAACTTTTGATATCAAAATTCTCAAACATCACATCATCACTTCATAAATATCACTCCAACACAGCTCTGTCTAGACAGCCTTGATCTCCCATAAAACGTTTGTAAGAATTAGTTTCTGTATTTTTTAAATCCACTACATGGAAACTCTTTCAATTCCGACAAAAAGTCCATGAAGAATAGACTATAGTGTTATGTTTGGATCAAATCTGAACACGTTTTCGTTTTACTTAGAAGTGTGAAAGATGGAATGAACAACGACCAATGATAAATTTATTGTCACATGATTTTGGGAGCTGTCTAATTATCAGATGATTTTGACTTTTAGACACATGTTTTACCAAATCAAGTATTTCAAAAATAAATAAATTATAATTTTTCATTAACAATGAATTTGGCTTTAAATAAAAACAATCCAATAATATGTTATGTTGTAGAAAAAAAGGGGCTTATAAGTAATGTTCAGGATTGATGTCAATCTTATCATTTATCATTCGAATGAAGGTTTTATTTCACAAGAATATGGCTGTAGTAATTGAATTGATTGAATGGTGTGACCTATGAGAAAAGGTCTTATTTAACTCGGAATATGGGAATATCTTAAGGTAGTGGTGGAATTCTACCAGGTATGACTATAGTAACACATGGTACATATGTTGATGAAAGATAAAGCTTATAGAACATAACTATGTTCTTACATACATAAATGGACCAATGCTAAAGTTTACAACTCTCTCGCTATGTTTAAGAACCACAACTCATTCTGATGTTCTGGCATATATATGTCGATCGAAGCCAAATAGCATAACGCAAAAGTACTATATCTATCTATGTATGTAGATTGATCTATAGTTCCTATCTAGTCAAAGTGGCTATTCGTACCATGAGGACATGGATGGGAAATAGTCTTTATACCCTGAGCTATCTTGAAGAAGTTGTTGGATGTTGTTTGTGGAGATCTATTTATGTGGACCAAGATGAAGTTACATATTAGGAAAATGTTGGAAATATTAATTATGAGTTGTTGTGTATCTAGTTTGCACTGGCTCAATTAGTCAATCATTGTCAGTCTACAATGTTCGTAAGTCTGTTAGGATATGGTGCTCATGTCGAACCATATTTAAGCAATCGCAAAGTAGTTCAGAAGTCAATTTCTTAGGTAGATTTTAGTCGGGAATTTATTACAGCCTTTAATGTTACTCGGTAGCTTCTCAGAGAAGCAAATACCAAGTTTTTGTATATGTATATAAATTT
The DNA here is from genome assembly GCA_027924585.1 of Larix kaempferi. NCBI lineage: Eukaryota > Viridiplantae > Streptophyta > Pinopsida > Pinales > Pinaceae > Larix > Larix kaempferi. Next base: position 8,432,693 of record BSBM01000909.1, read on the forward strand.
TTTTTGTAAAAAGACAAAACAGAGAAGAGAGGAAGAATTTTTGAAGAAGTCCAGGAGCACAAGTACTGTAGTTGAAGAGAAAGTTTGTTAAGTGGGGTAATAGCTGAGAGCCCAAGCTTTGTGTTTGTGAATAATTCACGTTGTGAACCTTTAACTCTTATTGTGTTTCAGTAATATATATTTAAGTTTTTTCAGGTGTTATTTATGAAGGTAACTCATGCCGCACACCTTTATCATATTCAACCACGAGAATGATATTCACATTTACTTTTTATAAAAGATAAATAAATTTTAACATTTCATTTTGAAAATGTTTTCTTACTACGTAATAACTTCGACACAAGCCCCACTTAATACTTTGCTATTAGAAAGTTTCAATATCACACGGAAGTTTCTTTTGAAGGGATAAAAATGTCAAAGTAAATTAATACTTCATGGAAAATATATTTTATTAAGTTTTTTATGCATTGTGTCGAAGGTTTTCCTTATGCCTTCGCATAGTGAATAATGTTTTTCACGTCGCAGTAAATAATATTGTGGATGTGTTGAAGGTTCTGTTGAGCAGTTCAAGTCAAATAAGTTTACTATGAAGATCTTAAATAAGAGTGTGTTTACTGCGCAGTTCACATCGAAGTGATACTGCGTAGCTCTTTTGATATGGTATCAGAGCGAGGTTATCTGATCAGGTTCATGAGAAGCAAAAGCTATTTCTTGAAAGAGGAAAGTGACCAAGAAAATTTTAAAAAAGGGCTTCCACTTCTAGTGCATAAATTTCAAGTCTACAAACTCTAATTTTTATAGGCAAGAATTATGAATATTGGTCTCTGACCATGAAGGTTTTGTTTATAGGTTGATATGTATGGTAGATAGTTGAAAATGGCTATGTGGAACCAGCAAATCAGGCAGCATATAATCCTCTAACACAAGCTGAGAAGGATATCTTGAAATAACAAAGAAAAAAAGATGGAAAATCCATGTTTTATATACATCATGCAATGGATGAAAGCGTAAGAGTAGTAGTGGCAGAGACCGCCAATGATATATGGGATACTTTGCAAACTACCTACCAAGATATGGACGAAGTAAATACTCCTAAATTACAAATTCTTAGAAGAGGTTTTGAAACATTGTCAATGAAAGATACGTATTTAGTAGAATTGTTTTATACTCAAGTTATTGGTTTAATCAATCAAATTAAGTCTCATGGAGAAGCCATAGATGACATGAAGGTTGTTGAGAAGGTGCTTAGGTGTCTCCCCCCAAAATTTGATTCTTTAGTTGTGACTTTGGAGAAAAACAAAGATCTATTTCAATTTACTATTAATGAGTTGTAAGCTTCTCTCATCAATCATGAACACAAATTAAATAGATCAAATGCATCATTAGAAAATGCATTTACAACAGAGTCATTTATAAGTCATGGAAGAGGAAGGGAGAGATCTAATTCTAGGGGAAGAGGAAGAAGTTTTTCTAGAGGAGGACCCAACAATAGTCCTGCAAATGTTGTCAGTAGAGATCAAAATCATAATTTCGGTTAGTCAAGTGTCCAAAGATTTGATAAATCTCAAATACAATGTCATTATTGCAAGAAATGTGGGCATTATTCATTTGAATGCATGAATAAACAACATTACCAAAGTAAGCACTTCGTCAAAACCAGTCAAGCAACATTAGCACTTCCACTAGCACATTGTTTATGGCATGTGCATCCGCAGTTGAATGTAATGTTTCCTAAGAAATTCCATGTGATGTATGGTATTTAGATTCAGGTTGAAGTAATCATATGACTGAAAATTCATATTTTTTTCTAGCTTGAATAAATCAATTCAAATTGATGTTACACTTGGAAACAATATCCAAGCCATTGTTTTGGGAAAAGGTACTATTGGTATTCTAACAAAAAAGGAGGAGCATAAAATTATGCCTGGTGTTTATTATGTTGTAGGCCTAAAACACAATTTGATGAATATTGGACAGTTGTTGCAAAAAGGATACATATTCTATATAGAAGACAATTATTGTGTGATTATGGAAAAGTATCCAGCAAACAATTGATACCTAAAGTGCAGATGACAAGCAATCCTTTGTTTCCTTTAAGAATGAAGCCTGATTTGAAGGGAAATATTAATAAAGAAACAAACAATGCGCACCATGGAGCTACATTTAAAGAATAGAATGAAGAAGTAGACAATCCTTGTTTCAAGGAAGAAAAAGAAAGTAGTAAATAAATACAATAAACATTTCAATTAGAGGTACATTATATGGCATTTCAGATTTGGACATCTGAATTTTACTGGACTAAAGCTACTACACATCAAGAATATGGTGGAAGATATGCCATTGATTGAAAAACCAGAAAGAATTTGTGAAGGCTGCATTTTTGGTAAGCACCATAGGGATTATTTTCCAGATGGAAAGTCATATAGAGCGCATGCACCACTTGAAAATGTACATTCAGATATATGTGGACCAATGAAAACACCATCCATAGGAGGCTACACTTATTTTATCACATTCATTGATGATTCCACAAGAAAAAAATCAGTTTATTTGTTGAAACACAAATTTGATGCATTTGGATGTTTTTAGTAGTTCAAGGCACTTGTGGAGAAGCAAAGTGGCTAATATATCAAAATTTTAAGGACAGATAGAGGCGATGAATATGTATCAAACGATTTTCTATTTTTTTGTAAATCTCATGGCATACACAACAAAGTTATTGCGCGCTATACAATTTAGCAGAATGGTGTCGCAGAGAGGAAGAATAGAACCATTATGGAGATGGCATGCAATATGATGGTATCCAAACATTTCTCAAATGAATATTGGGTTGAGGTAGTAGAAACTATTGTATACATTATGAATAGATGTCCAACAAAGAGTGTAAAGAACAAAGTTCCTCAAGAAGCTTAGACAGGTATGAAAAATAGTGTCTCTCATTTAAAAAAATTTGGTTGTGTCACATATGCTCACAATCCAGATGAGATGTGAAATAAATTAGATTAAACAAGGGACATAAATGTATATTTGTTGGGTATTCAAAAGACAAAAAAGCATACAAATTGTATGACACTGTCATAGGCAAGGTTATAATTAGTCGTGATGTTCAGTTTGTGGAAAATGAAGCATGGGAAGGAAGTATAGAAAAGACAATAAAAATTGTAAATCATGGCGTAGGTGATGACATGACAAAAGAAGTGGTTCAAACACAACATACAAGTCAAAATGTCACAGCATCGTCCACCACCAAAACCACATGACATGTCATAGATTGAGATACTATGTCACAAGTCACAGCACAAGTTACACCAGCAAGCAAACCAAGACTGCAACAAAATCCAACAAGTAGCCCAAGGATTTATTCATCTCTAGATCCAACTTTAGCAAGTTTGCTATCATGAAAAACCAGAAGTCTGTGTGAGATATATGATGCGGATACAACAAATTCATTTTCAGTCTTTGCATTATTTTCTCAATATATGATCCTCTAACTTTTGAAGAAGTTTCTAAATATGATGTATGGGCACAATCCATGCATGAAGAAATTGAATGTATTTAAAATAATCAGACATGGGAATTGGTAGACGTGCCTACAAAAGAGGATCTAATAAGTGTAAAATGGATTTATAAAACCAAGAAAGATGCAGATTGAAATGTGCAGAAGGACAAGGCAATACTGGTTGCAAGAGGCTTCATAGAATAGCATGGCATATACTTTAATGAAAAATTTACACCTGTTGCACGAATGGACATAGTGAGAACGGTTTCCGCTATTGCTACACATAAAAAATGGCTCGTTTATCAAATGGATTTTAAGTTTGCATTCGTAAATGGTTATTTGGAGAAGGAAGTGTATGTCGAACAACCACAAGGGTACAGAGTTCTAGGAAAAGAAAACAAAGTATATAGGTTGAAGAAAGCTCTTTATGGATTAAATAAAGCTGCTAGAGTTTGGTCCAGTCACATTGATTCCTACCTCATCCAAAGAAGTGAATGTGAGCCAACATTGTATATCTAAGTTAACAAGCAAGGTAAAATGTTAATTATTTGTTTGTATGTGGATGATCTAATATTTACTGGTGATTAGATCATTGAAGAATTCAAATCATCCATGGAGAATAAAATTGAAATGACTAATTTGGGGCTTATGAGATATTTTATGGGCATTAAAGTTCTTGAAACTAAAGATTGTATATTCATTTCACAATCCAAATATGCAAATGAAGTATTGAAGCGATTTAATATCTCTTTAAAATGATGCTTGGAATCCTTCTGTATATTACTATGACAAGGCTTGATATTATGTATGGAGTCAGTCAGATTTCAAGGTTTATGGAGTCACCAAAAGATTCCCATTGGCAGGAAGGGAAAATAATTATGAGGTATGTGAGTGGTACAAAAGAATTTGGTATATTGTATTCTATCTCAGAAAATTGTAGTCTTGTTGGATATACTGATAGTGGCAGCAGAGACAACATGGATGATAGAAAAAATACATATGGCTATACTTTTCATTTTGGCATAGGTGTTGTGTCATGGTATTCAATGAAACAACCCCTTGTGACTCTTTCTTCAGCAAAAGCAGAGTATGTCGCAGCTACAAGTGCTAAAGGTCAAGTTGTTTGGATGCACAAGATGTTAAAATATTTGTCACAAAACCAACAAAAACCCAAAACCATATACTACAACAATAGTTTAGCTATTTCACTATCAAAGAATAATTTGTTTCACAAGAGAACCAAGCATATTGACACCAAGTATCATTTCATCAGAGAATTGGTAAATAACATACAAATTTGTTTAGAGTTTTGCAGGTCTAAAGATTAGTTGGTAGACATTTTTACAAAACCATTGTCAAGGAACACTTTCTAGTATCTGCATAGCTATTTAGGAATTGTTGATTTTGCAAGTAACTAAAACTCATTAGTTAGTTCTATTTAATTATAGTTTTGATGTAAATTTTTGTGTTTTTCAACTAGTCATAATTAAGGGAGAGTGTTGGAAATATTAATTACGAGTTGTTGCGTATCTATCTTGCACTAGCTCAGTCAGTCAGTCGTTGTGAGTCTACAATATCAGTTAGTCTATCAAGATATGGTGCTCATGTCTCACCATATTTAAGCATCTGCATAGTAGTTCAGAAGTCAAGTTCTTAGGTAGAATTTAGTCAGGAATTTATTACAGTCTTTAATGTTACTCAGTAGCTTCTGTGAGAAGCAAATATCAATTTTTTGTATATTTATATGAAAATAAAATTAGAGAATGATAGAGGAGAGAAAAGAAGAATGCTTTTTCAAGAATTCCAAGAAGACATTCTCTAACATAGTTGAAGAGAAAGTGTGTTAAGTGGGGAAACAACTAAGAGCCCAAACTCTTGTTTGTGAAGAATTCACCCTATGCACTTGTAACTCTTGTTCAGTTTTGGTAATTTATATTTAAGTTTTTCTGAATATTATTTAAGAAAATAACTCATGTGACACACTTTTCTCATATTCATCCATGAGAATGATATTCACATTTACTTTTTATAAAAGGTAAAGAAATTTTAACATTTCACTTTGAAAGGTTTCACTTAGACACCATCCCACTTAATACTTTGTTATTAGAAAGTTTAATCACGTGGATGTTTCTTTTGAAGGGATAAAAATGTTGAATTAAATTAATACTCTATGGAAAATATATTTTATTAAGTTTTTTTTATGCATTGTGTTGAAGGTTTGCCTTATGCATTCTAGTGAATAATGTTTTTCACGTCGAAGTAAATAATATTGTTGGTGTGTCGAAGGTTTTGCTGAGCAGTTCAAGTCAAATAAGTTTACTGCGAAGGTCTTAGGTAATTGTGTGTTTACTGCGCAATTCACATCGAAGTGATATTGCGCAACTCCCTTGAGAAAATAGCAGGCCAAAACCAATATCCATAACCATAAGTTAATGTATATCATCTAGGGACCTTTTATGAGCCTCTTTCAGAATGAATTCCTAATGCATCAATATGGGAATGAAATGGACAATAAATCTCTTAATTAGTGTTATTTTTTTGGAGATGAAGATAATGGAGTAGATGATATATTAAATATGTAAGAGGGCGTAGCATCAGATGGACCCAAAATAATAACCTAGTCATTATTTATTAAAACAAAAAATTCATATTTATATAACCTAGAAATCCAGTTGTCATAAAATTGCATGCGAGACAGACCAAAAAACTCAATGGAAAAATGTGACGCAAAATGGGTTTATCAAACCAACATGCATAAAACGGTTTTGAGTATAGGAGGAAATTTTCCTCGGTCGGAACTGGATTTACGAGATAAAATTTGGCCATGTGAAATGCACAACATGCTACCACACATCAACAAATTAATGGATATGTTGATAAGTATTAAATTTTGGTAGCTAAGTCCTTAAAGAACCATTATTCACACATCAACAAATTAATGGATATGTTGGTAAGTATTAAATTTTGGTAGCTAAGTCCTTAAAGAACCATTATTTACCATCATATGGCTATGGGGATTACATGGATATAAATCAATTCCAACACTCCCATTAATTTTTACGACAGCTTTTAAAAAAAACTATACATTATTGCTGGTTGGTGTAAGTCTCAACTAGGATTAAAAAACAAATAAAAAAACCTTAATAATTTACCTTTTTCTTTTTCTTTCTCCATCCCCAAATGTGGTGCTTTGAAATTGTTTGTTTCATCCTCTTTAGTTTCAGCTCGACATTCTTCATCATTTTGTTTGATTCTTCTAGCCTCCTAGCATCAACAAATGCATATTTCAGCTTATTGTGCTTATGTATCAATCTCATAATCTATTCCATTTTACAAGCTATTATGAGTGTCCTCAAAAATTTTGATTCTTGCAATATGGGAGAGCTCAAATATTATTCATTGGCTTCAACTTCATCACAATCATAATTCTATTCTACTGAATTTTGCCACAATATCGATTGATAATAATATCTAATCTCCTCAAGACTCCATTTCATAAGACTTCCATTCACAAACTCTTCTTCAAATTCCTTTTGCTAAAAAAATACACATGACATCTTCTTCCACTTCATCTCTACCATTTACATCATCATTATTTTTTAACAATTGTTCATGGCCTTCTTCAAAGTGTGGAATTTCTTTCATATATCTAATAATGCCCCTATCATTTCCATATTCCTCTTGGATATTTTTTTCATCATGTATGGATTTAAAATCCATTTCTCAATAAAGTTAGGTTTAAACGTGATTTTATCTTCTTTCCTTTTAATTTGAAAGAACATCATTATGTTTATCTTATTTCTTTTTAAATATAATGAACATCATTATATTTATATTCTTTCTTTTTAATCTGATTTATGTTTCTTGGAAGCATCATTACTCCATGTGATTGTTCTTCCATATCATCTCTAGCAGTGGTAAGACTATAATCATTGCTAGCACAATCACAAATGAAGACATATCCCTATGCATCTTCACACCTTCATTAGCTTACAAGCATCCCTCATCATTGCATATTTCTTCATGTGCATGTTCTTTGATAAATTCAATGTGGTTTAGAACTACTACTTCTCCCCCACTTTGTATGACATCCTGAATACCTAATGACTTAGGAATTTTGCTTGTAAAGTCATCTTTTCCAAATTTTTCCTCATCCACAGTGAGGTGTTCATTGACATCTCCCTTCAATATTATTTCAATATTTTTAGTCTACATGAAAATATTTGTCCACTCCTCCACTCCTCTTCTAGGATTTCTTCTTTAAGATGATCTCCTATGATTGGATTTATATTCCCAATATCTCCTTCAAATTCATTTTCTACACTCTCTTGCATATGGGATTTTGTTTATATTTTCTTGTTCTCAATACCTTCACACTTGAACAAATTATTAGAAAAAAAAATTAGTTTTGATCTTCATCTTCATTCGATTATTGGATGACAACCTTTAAATGCCATGCTACTACAGTAATATGTGGTATTTCAACCATAATCAACAACATAATCATATTCAAACTCTATGACCATCAAGGCCATATTCCTTTCAATATCTTTAATACAATTGTTTATTTTTTCAACAATCTCTTGGAGACTTCTAAACTTTTGATAATACCTCATCTCTTCAAGACTCCATCTCATAAAAATCTCATTAACAAATTATTCTTTTAGATTATCATGTATAAATAAAAATTGATAGTCTTCTCTTGATTGTTATGGAACCTCTTTAGAGTGCTCATCGTCAACACCAATCATATCATCAACAACTTCCATTGTTGGATTCTCTTCAACTACATATTGATCATTCACTTGATTTACATGTTCAAGTGGGATAATTCTACTGCTCAATATTTCATTGATTATCCTCATTTGTAACTTTAAATGCATCATCTCTTTATCAAATAATTTTTCTTCATCATATTTTGCTACAAATTCATATTTATTTAGGTGATCATCATATTATGTGTATGAATTGTAGGCAAATAACTCATTTTCTTAATATTCCTTGTCTACTACTGCAAGGTATCCAACAATTTATTTTCATATTTGGAAAACAACTTTAGTAATGTACTCACCTTCATCATTTCTTCTTGCAACATCTTTAACTTTGCTACAATTTTCATCATCAATACCTACAAAGTAAAATATACCATTAATAAAATCAATTGTGCCCCATGAAATCCTTCCTTATCCATTTATTTGGCCACAAGAACTATTGTGTCATGTCCTCGATACCCTTAGTTCCCTTTGAGTGATGGGGGAACAAGCCAGATAATTTTTTTTTTCAAACTTATCCGCAAATCCAATCTTTTGCACAGCCGCAATTGTCTTCGGTCCGCAATTCCACAATCCACAATGTGGAATTCGAAACAGTGGAACCACAATTCCAACTTCGATGAAACACGTCTCAAACTTCCGCAATCCACAATCCTCAATGCGAAACTCGGAAGTCAAAACGCCAAACTCCGCCCCTCCAGAAAACTTCACCTCCAACCTCTGCAATCTACAATGCGGTATTCAGAAGTCAGAACTCCAAATGAATAGCGCCGAAAAAATACACCTCCGACTTCCAAAATCTGCAATGCGGAACTCGAAAGTCGGAACGCCCAGTCGCATAATCCGGAATATCACCTTTTCGACTTCCGCAATTCGCAATCCGCCTTACGGGATTCGGAAGTCGGAACCCCAAATTCTCAACTTTGACGAATTACTTGTCTGACATCCACAATCCGCAATGCGGAACTCAGAACTAGGAACTCCAAATTCACCAATACGGAAAAATTACCTCTCTGACTTCGACAATCCACAATCTGCAATCCTCCTTGCAGAAGTCAGAAGTTGGAACCACCATTTCACAACTTCGAAAAATTTACTCTTCCAAATTCTGCAATCCACATTTCGCGTTGCGGGATTTGGAAGTTGAAACCACCACACATAATGTTAGGGTTAACCTTGACTCGAGATTGAGTCAAAGTTGGTTAGGTCAAGCACATGGTTTTGGGCACATGGTTTGTTGTAGCCCATGGTATTGGCCCAAGGTATTGCATGCAAAGAAGCCTTTATAAGGGTTGGAGAGGCTCCATTGTAAAGTGGCCTGGACGTGAGTGGGTGAGCTCATTTGGCATAGATGGCCGGTTTTGCCCATGTAATAAATATTTTCATTGGGTGCTGGTTTTCCCCACATTGGGGTTTCCAGGGTAAATTATGTGTCTCTATTATGTGATTGCTTGCATGTTGATTTCTCTCTCGTAATTATTATTTATGCTCATGTAATTCCTAATAAGTGGTATTAGATCCATGGTTTGGCTTGGTTGTGCTTGTTGATGTTGCTATGTACATATGCTATGGTAGAGATTGTATGTACATATTGTAGATCTGCAGGTTGAGTGCCGTTCTATGAGGTGGACACCGTGAAAGGTGTAAAGAACGTTGTGGTCTCATGGGAAATGTGCATCCTAGTGGTCAAAGAGAGGCGTTCGCAAGCAGGATGGAGTCGTTGATTAGATATGGCACTATCATGAGAGACTGGATCTAATATAAATGATGGATCGTTGTTTGAATTCCAGTGCTCTTACATGTGCAAGAGGGGTTCCCATGAAAGTTCAAAGAAAGCATGGATGTTGCACGTGAAGGAAGATGTTAAGCAAAATGTGACGAACAAAGAGCCACCGCATGTGAAGAATTTCGAAGACCAGTTCATTTTGATGGGGCATTTGCAAGTTGAATATTTTTTGTGAGAGTTTCGAAATCACTTGGTGAAAGGTGAATGCTCAAGGTAGATGAAGAGCCGGCATTGCTGGAGCCATGGAGATCCATTGCTCCTGCAAGAAATCATTGTGATAGAAGGTCTGAATGGCTGCCGTGAATATAAAATATTGCTGCCCCAATCGCTAAGGATTTAGTATGTTAAAGCCATCCAAAAAAAAAGATCTGCTTGTGAGAAGACCAATTGAAAACAAATTAAACGTTTCCCTGGTTTGCTTCTGTTCCAAAAGTTCGAGCGTGCAGGTCTAGTAGATGAAGCCACCGATAATCATGGAGTTGTGGCTGGAGAGAGCCATTTGAAGAGCCCGACTTATTGTTTGGGTCGGTTCCTTTGCTTGCGTGTGAAGCCGCGGAAGCCAAGATCAATGGAGTAGGTGATAGCTTAACAGCACCAGAAAGGAGGCAACCCTATGAGATGTTTGCTGCCAAGGAGTCGATGCTGCAAGTAATAGAACTACTGCTATGAAGAAAATCGTGGAGATCCCTGTGGTGAATGTAGAGTGTGCCCATGTGAAGAGAAAGAACAGCGTTGAAGAAAACCAATTCGTGAGAGGATGAATTGGAAAACTTGTTCAGCGTGAAGATGATCTGCGTTGATTGATAATGTCCTGGATATCCACCGTCAAAGATAAATCCACTGTAGTAAAAACAAAAACAAAGCCGAGTGAAAAATGGCATGCAGCAAAGAATTAAACCTCTACTTGCGAAGGAGGGAGATATGTCATATAAAATGGTTTTAATGTTCTTCTTATCCACGTCATTTCAAAAGGAAAAGTGTTTTATGAATTATGAAAAAGTTAAGTGGACGTAAATTATGAAAAAGGTGGACGTCATATTAAAAGGGGAGCATTTTTATAAAATTCCCTTTAAAGAAAAAAGGGTGGCTTCCTTTAATTTAGAAAAGGTCATAATGTTCAAACTAAAAAGAGTCTTTTGGTTGACAAGTCTATGGAGGGTCACAACAAATATTTTAAAGGTGCTTGGAATAAGTGTATTAAAGTTTTCGGTCTATGAAATGATGAAGCATGGCTTTAAAATTATGACAATGGAAAATTGAGCATGGAAAAGCGAGAGGTTGAAGCAACCGATGGTGATAGTGTAGTCATCATAAAGCCACATGAAAAAAAATTAAAAATGGAGTAATTTGCATGTAAAAGGTTATATGGCTATAAGACCTAGTAAGGCATGCATACTCCTCGTAACTCACCGGTAAAGTCGGGAGAAAGACCTAGGTGATAGGGGGGTGTATGTGAGATTCCTCGGTTAAAACTTTGAGGGGGGTTGGTGATTACTCCAAGTAAAGTTTAAAGGGGGGATTGTTAGGGTTAACCTTGACTCGGGATTGAGTCAAATTTGGTTAGGTCAAACACAGGGTTTTGGGCACATGGTTTGTTGTAGCCCATGGTATTGGCCCAAGGTATTGCATGCAAAGAAGCCTTTATAAGGGTTGGAGAGGCTCCATTGTAAAGTGGCCTGGACGTGAGCGAGTGAGCTCACTTGGCCCAGATGGCCGGTTTTGGCCATGTAATGAAGATTTTCATTGGGTGTTGGTTTTCCCCGCATTGGGGTTTCCAGGGTAAATTATGTGTCTCTATTATGTGATTGCTTGCATGTTGATTTCTCTCTCGTAATTATTTTTTATGATCCTATAATTCCTAATACATAAATCAATATAATCACCCTTCCGACTTCCGCAATATGCAATCAACATTGCGGGTTCGGAAAGTCGGAAGCCCGACTGCACAACTTCTCTGGCTCATAACTTTCTCATCCCAAGTCCATTTTGGGAAAATCTGGTACCATTGGAAAGCTCTTGGTGATCTCTATGCAACTGCATGATCCTATGCCACATCCAATGACTATAATCCTGTCCTTCATCCAACCTAAATGTGGCCCCAAACTTCATCTATTCCTCTTTACCACTATGTAAGGTCTCATATGCAACTCACTCATGGCCCTTTCCTTCATTTGATCCACAGGGGGAAGCATGAACACCAAATAGGGGTGCCTATTTCCTCCCCAAATCCCTAACTGAACCTTCTTCTCCTGCATGGTCTGAACCAAGCTTATCCCTATTCATCAATGAACAAAACTACTTATAAATAAAGCACATTGAGGCAAAACATAGCTGAAATAAACCACATCAAGAACACACACAACATGCATCTATCAAAATTTCATCATAGGCACAATAATAACATAAGTACAAGTATTATGTTCCCTTAATAAACTGGATCATTCCATGCATTCATACACAAACAAACAATCGACAGTGTATATAAATTGACACAATTCAAAGGAAATAGGAAACACTTATCTTTAATTCAAACCACCAAGAAAAATGGCTATGGAATAAAACGTTCCAACCCAACCATAGGTCTCTACCCATGTTGTAGTATTTAAACACTCAGAGACCACCCCCGAGCTGGGGCTATGTATCCACTATGGAGGACCACTTAGGTTCACTCATAGCTTTACAACCTCAGTCATTCAGGTAATCCAACACACAGCTAGATTGTCAACCAAGTGAGAGCCATGTAAGGATTTTTCTAGGTCAATGAGCTCATACATAGAGATGTAATCATAACCAAATGGCATTACTTAGTCCAGGAACCCCCATCACCCCCACTCTCAGCCTAAATAAGGTCCCTTCTCCGTTGCACAGTCCCTAGGGAACCCCTTCCCTTAGCGCTGACCTGGGAAGGTATGGATGGTCTCCACTACTAATACAAGGGTAAATTAAACCCTCCTGCTCTCTTTCCACTACGATCCGCACTCGGATCTTCCTCGGGGTTACGACCAAAAGGCTCTGTCCTGCAACATTATTTAGGCTATTAGACCTGGGTTTCTCATGGGTTTCTGGGCATATCACACTCTATAAATTTTCCCTAGGGTTCATTCCTATGGGTCTCCCCGCGGTATTGCTTTCCATGCAATTTCTAAGCGATCTCGGCTCTCCAATCGCCATTTTCCCCCCAAATCGTGACTTCGTGTTTGATCTCCCCACTACTCGGCTCTCCCTTTTCTACCTTCCAAAATTTGGTTGCTAGTCCTTAATGGAATGGGGCTCTGAGAATATGAACTTCTAGGGATATAATGACATGAGGATCAAGGAAACATAGCTCCATACCTTGCCATCCAAATTTTAGGGCTGCTGAATACACCATCGACCTCATGAATAGTCCTCCTACAGTTCTACCTTACAACAACAATAAATGACAACTAGGACAATCAAAGGGGTTCTCAAGGTGACATATGGCAGCCTACGGTTCAATCCCACAACCCCCTCACCACTCCCTAGTGGATAGATAGTCCCCCCTCATTTAGTTTCATCCATAGCCATCCCCTTAGTATTTTTATTACATGATATTTACATCATTTTACAATTTCCGTGGCTTAATAGCACATGGATCACACAATATAAAATACTAGGCTAAGCATTCACTAGCAGGGCCTTCGCCTTGAGCTCCACGCTAGGAATCACACATCACTGTAATATCCCAAATTTTGGACTAACTATTTTTGTTGTTATATTGGGCCACGGACCTAGAACATATGTTTTATTTTGAATATTGGGCATGAGCCCTAGCACCTATGATTTATTATTTTATATATTGACATATTGGGAATGGACCCTGACTGACTTATTTATTTGAGTGAATACTGGGTGACAAGGCCCCAATGTTTTAAATGATGTTCTTCAACTTTGATATGGATACAAACCCTCATATATTGAGATGATCTTTTGTTACTTACTCTGCAGAGATATGACTTTACATGATTTGACTTATGAGTGTGTTGAACGTGGACTCAGAAACACACATATAACCTACATACTGGGCATAAGCACCAATGTACTTAGAAGAATGCTTATGTACTGGGAGTAAGCCCTGAGGTACATTGAGTGTTGGGCCAAAGCCCTGGAGCACTCCAAGCTTGATAAACGAATACCGGATCTGAGGAAACTTAAATATTCTAGAAGTGCCTCACAACCACATTCTAGCACTAGTGTTGAGCAGAGGCTCTGGAATTGCACTAGCGTAATGCCCATGTGAGAGTGTTGAGTTAAAAGGCTCTGAAGAGCACTCAAGGTTATTGGATCTCAAAGTGTTGAGTTGGAAGGACTCTGAATAGCACTTTTACTTTCATCACATTTATTTCATTTGATTAAATTATTCATCTTTTATCTATCATCAAGTACTGCGGGAACTACCATGTTATACGAGGGAATTCAACATGCAAAGAGAGAGACTAGAGGTGCCTATCCAAGTTTACCGAGACTGTCCAATGAATTGGACCTTGTCCTTAAAATTTAAAAGAAGTATCATTTGAAGATACATAATTAAATAAAAGATAATTACCACCACTTAAAGCATGGGATGACTCATAGTAGTCTTCTAAGAATAAACATGCACAAAGGCCTCAAGGCTAATATTATTATTAAATAGCTTTAATAATAATGTTGTTATTATGTATTTATGAAATATATTTATTATATATAGTTTATGCATCATTTAATATTATTATTGATGTATTAATAAGTTAAGCTGAAATATAAATATTGTTATAAAAATTTATTATGATGAGCTTAAATAAAAAATCACTTATAGTTAGAACAATTGAAAAAATCTTAGTGTAAAAGACTAGATATTTATTAAATATAATATTTTAAATATTAATTATTTAAATTAAAGAAACTAACTATTTTGACAGTCATAATTCAAGACTCCCCTACTTAAATAGGGAAGATCCCAAGTTTTAGGGGATCATCTATCTTTTTCATTATCATTCTCGTATGGTAATCAGAGAGAAGGTTTTCTGATCCAAAAAACTGAAGCAGCCTCATATAATTTCAGATCTGAACCAACAGTAACAATAGGAACTCTATCTCTTTTGCATGTTGGAATCCAGCTTAGGGGGATCCATACAGAACCAGGAACGGTTGTAGGATCATGGTTGGGAGGAACATGGTAGTCCCAACGTTATCCAGTTAAGGGGATCATTCTAACAGGTCAGCTAAGCACAACAATTTTTCCCACTAATTATTGTTTGAGTGTGCAGGTTACTACAAGAGAGAAGCAAGCCACAAATCAATCAGATATGAATTATTAAACTAACTATTTCCAGTTATGTTGGCAGCTAGGCATTTTAATTAGGTTTTGCTATTACAGTATTGATTTCTGTAAATAGTTACAACATTTATTTCCCTTATGGAGCAAGGGACTTTAGGGAATAGGCTCTTGGGTTGTCTCCACTATAAATATAGGACTGTATGCCCAACATTTAATTAAACTCAGAAATTATAACTTAGAATCCGCAGAATGTCTAGTAGGTCTAGTCAACTAGCCTGTGCTAGACATTTGTACAAATCTTAAACCTGGAATCTTATCTCTATCAAATTTATAAGACAAAATTGTGTTATTCTTGCAGCATTATTTATGTAAATCGTTTTTTTTCTTATATTCATGTTTTCAATCCTATTATTATATTATATAACCTAGGAAGTTGAAAACATAGTCACAATAGAGATCCATTCTTTAAAAGAAAAAGGAAGTTTCCTTTACATTATCTTTCTTCCTGAATCGTATCAACCTTCATTAAATAAGATTTGAAAACCACAGAAGAACATCAAAGCAGCCATCGAAACTCTTAGATACACCCCACATTATTAACATCTATACGATTTCTACCAACAATCAACCACAAAGAGACAATGCATCATGCATTATAAGGAAATACGATTGCAAACATAGACTCAAACTTTTCATTTTACAAACTACTTTATAAACTCTTAAACCCCAACGATTTCCATTTCAAGGAGCAAAGGGCCACAGTACACGTAGCTTTTCACCTAACATTGTTTTTAAAACATATCGACCTACAAGTCAAGAGATCAAACCCGACCCATGACTTTACCATTTGAACCTGCTATCATAATAAATGCCCACAGCATAGTATTAACATATCAACCCATGCTCTCTCAAAGAAAAAATGAACAATAGCTAGGGTTACGGCTCCCACTAAAACACAGGAGGTTTTACACAGTACTTTTCAACCAAACAATACGCATCAACATACAGACAATCATTATATACAAACGCGGGATTTGAAATCAAATCCCTCTACCATTCATTCATTTGAAACCCTTCCTATTGCTATCTATTGCAAACACCAGTAACATAGTAGTAAGAACCAAATCTTAGAACATTTCATGCTTATAAATTTAGCTTCAAGGTTACAGTTCATTCCATCAAACATTCACGGTAAGCAAACCAAAGCTTTGCGAAGATTCTAGGTATAGACATCATTTCTTCTTCAAACAGACAGAGTACCTCATCCTTTCTCTTTTTAAAAATACGATGACATCAAATAGAGAAAACCAGAGGATAGAGAAGCCATGGAATAAAAATGTAGAAACTATACATTTCATTACATCATGTTAATACAAGTTCAAAACCCCAATAGAAAATGCAGATTGTGAAATGACTGTTCAAAACCCCAAGTCCTTACAATAGAAGTTTATCATTCTCTTAGAATAATTTTAGAGCTTCCATAAAGCCCAATGGCCCAAGCCATGACATCGTGTCCCCATTTAAAACAATTGATACATTTAAATTCAAAGTCCAGACAAATGGCGACCTCCAGATTTCAAACAACTAGTGAGCCAAGGGGCTCCATGAAGCCTCCCAAAAACAAGAATATAGTACTCCTGTCATAATTGCAAGAGGAAATAGCAATGATGGCAAGAATCTGGACTTACCCCTGAAGTTGAATGACTTGACTACCTACAGCAAACCATGCAGAAGTGCTCACCACTCTTCACCTGTCAATCAAAATCATGCTCTGGTTAAACCTTGAGAAATATAGACAGCCAACAACTAAATATTGAAGTAGAGAAAGAGAAATAACGATAGAGAGAGAGACATCACCTGAGCTATGGTAGCTTGTTGCCATTCTCCATCACTTCAACAGCTACCAGGTTCCCTGACCATGAGCGTAGCTCAAGTAAGGCACGAAAACCCTCACCTAAAAATGCAACATAGGATGGAACCAAGCCAAACAAAAATGAAAAGGGACCTTCACTAATGCCAAACCCCAACACATCAAAACCCTCCATGCCAGCTGGTGTCACCATGCATGTATCATGGGGGACAAATTTTATCCACCAACTCCCATTTAATGCAAATCGAATAAACCCAAACACCATAGTATATGATCATAGGATTATATCAACGGATATGATAGTTTGCAAGCCAGCTTGCCATAGTATTACACCATCTAAATATATAACATTACATCATAATTTTTAACTATAGCCATGTACACTAGGTCCTTCACATTTTTATTGCTCCACACTTCAAACACATGACTCGCTATTACATGGTGGTGGACTGACCAAAGAATAGTTTTCCCATAGCAATACATGTGCATAAACAAGGAATAGATACATTAGAAATATGCTAAGTAAGACCAGAGCCTTCCAAGGATACCCCTACCTCTCGGCAGCTCTGCTGGGGGTACTCCTTCCCCTTTGTCACAAACCATTAGTGCCCCATCATGGGCCTTAACTTTCATCAACAAGAGTCTGTATCACCTGAGGTAACAACGAGACATTTATAATATGCACATAGATCTTTAAAACAGTAAGCATGGAGTTTCTTTTAATAACACTCTAGTATTGGCATACTGACAATAGTTTTACCTTACCTATACTGTATATCGCTTCTGCAAAGCCAAAGAGACTTACAACCAAGTTAGATTATCTTATTCAAGAAAACTTAGTCTATTTAAGATACTTCAAACAAGTACCGATGCATATCTTTACAGTGATGAAGTTAAATTACGAATCATAATCCTCAAAATAGCTTTTATTACATTGGAAGAAAATTTTAAATTTTTACTATTTTTAGGGACATTACAAGTGGTATCAGAGCTCAGTTACAAAAACTAAGTGACATATTGGGCTCATTGCAAGCAAAACATCTGCTGTCGATACTTAGTAAACATAAAACATACATTGAAATTTTATTTTGTTTTATGTGAAAATAAACTAACATATTTTTCTGCTATTTATACTTATATAACATTTCAGGTACATACACTCTCTAAAAATGAATGCAGAACAGGGCAGCAACATACACGAAAATATGAACTCACCACCCCAAGAGCAAGAGGTGGTGGTGGAACTAAACTCATATTTGATGAAGTCTATGCAAAATATGCAGGCAAAGTTCCAAAGTTTCCTATATGAAAACATGCATGAAAGAAGAGAGAAACAAGCCATAAATGAAGCTCTGCTTCAGACTTTAACAGGGGAAAAACCCCATGGACAGCCCACACTCTCAGTTAATACTTTCAAAAAAGGAAATAGTCACCGAAAGAAAACTACGAGTCCTCAGGGAGAAGAACAGGGTGAAATCATACCTGAATCAATGGAAGAGGACTGTAAGAATTCTTCCAACTATGAAGATTCACCAACTCCTTGCAAGAAAAGGAGGAAAAGTGACGACGGCTTACAAGGAGAATTTAGAAAGATAAAAGCCCCAACCTATGACGGATAAATTAACTTGGGGGAGAAGGCTGAGGAGTGGCTGCTAGGAATGAATAAGTACTTCAAAGTTCATAATTACTCTAGTGAAATGAAAGCCTGACTAGCCATATACAACCTGAATGGTGAAGCTGCCAGATGGTGGCGGGACTTGAAACACACCAAGGGACAAGAACTGAGAAACATAACATGGGAAACTTTCAGCAGAACATTCCAGGACAAATATATGTCCGAAAGATTCTTTGACAAGAAAATTAAAGAATTTCATGAGTTGAAAATGGGCTCCCTAACTATGGAGGCATTCATAAACCGATTCTTAAACTTGTTGCACTATGTGCCATACATTAAAGACGAGAAGGTCAAAATACAACAGTTCTTGGGAGGGCTACCACCAAAATTTAGAGAAAATATAGAGTTTGACATGCCTAGAACCCTTGATGTGACCTTACATAAAGCAAGATTGTGTTATGAACACGGACAACCAAGGAATGATAACATCAACAGAAACAGAGATAGGTTCATAACCTTCACGGATAATCGTAGACTGGGTTTTAGACCTCCACCTTACCAAAAACATAACAACAGTTTTCCGCCCAATAGAGGCATCAACCGACCTCAAGAACGACCAAGTGCACCCCCACCACCTGTCAACAGGCCAACTTTCAACAAAGGGACAAAAGTTGTCCCACCAACTGTTTGTTGTTGGAAATTCCAAGGGCCGCACTACTAAAGAGACTGCCCCTGCAAAACAGATGGAGTTTTACACAACGTCCAAGAAGAACCTACCATTGGAGACATGGCAAAGACACCCAGGATTTATGCTGCTCTTGATGGCCGACAGGCAGCTCATCAAGCCACCATGGTTGAAATTGAGGGTAAGATCTCTAACATAACCGTTTCAGTTTTAATAGATCCTGGCGCTTGCCGAAGTTATATCTCCCCTAAGTTAGTGTACACTTGTAAGTTGAACTGAGAGCCTCACGAGAAACTATGGCTGGTATAACTAGCCACCGGTACCAAACTAAAGGTCTCTGATTTAGTTAAAACTTGTGAGATAGACTTAAACGATTTCCAAACTAGGCTAGAATTAAACATTCTACCCATAGGGTTGTATGATGTACTTATCGGCATGGATTGGTTAGAATAACACCATGTCCTACTAGAATGCTTAAACAAGTCCTTACTCTGTAGGGATGACCAGGGGAATCAGAAGACAATTCAGGGTATCCCTAAGAAAGTGTTGTTATGACAGATCTCCACCTTACAAGCAAATAAATGTATCAGAAAAGGTTGCAAACTCTTTGCCGTCAATATCCAAAACATAGAAACTGATAGGGAACGGAAGATCGAAGACTTCCCAGTCCTCGTAGAGTTCAAAGATGTATTTCCCGAAGAAATACTTAGATTACTGGTGAGCTCTCAGAATGGATGCCTAATAAGGGCAGCTGGACTAAGAGCCTACTTTAATTATCAACTCGGGGGATGTACAAACTTCAGAGGTCCAGGCACTATATGTGCTCTCTAGGATAGTCTTTGTCGAAGTTGGGTGTTTGTATCAATGTTTTTAAAGAGTTTCCTAAAAAGGATTAAATGAACTGTAAAAAGGATTGTTTAATCTATGGAGGAGAAATTCCTATGCTAAGAAATTCAAATACTGAAAGCAAGAAATCTATGTCTAAGAAATGAAACACAGGAAATAGTAAGCATATATTTAAGAATTAACTTGTTGAAAGTAGTAAAAATTATACTATGGAATTGAATGCTGAAAATATAACAGATATATTCTAAAGTATTGAAAGCTTGATCTTTAATCTAAGGAGTAATTACTATAAATCGAATGCATAAAACTCAAAGTCTGATCTAACATAATCTAATGCTAAGACTAAGTTTGGAATACCATTTATCTAATGCCGCAATTTTAATCAAAATGTTAAAAAGTGAATATCATCATGTAACCAAAAATATTGAAAGTAATCGGTCTTCATGAGCAGCTATAATAATGAAGTAAATACATGGGCTTTAAGATCTGGATTGCTGCTTCAAAAGTAAATGCAAGGACATAGGAAAATAGGTGTTAAATTATGCCTTGGCAAAATGCTGCTACAGGACTATAGGCACAACATTACCAAACTATAGAATGCGTTATAATGAACTACAAAATCATAAAGGTCCACTTACTATAGAAATCAAATCGTGCGATTCAAATGCTATTTAAAATACTCTCATCTGCAATATAAATTCAACCAATGTAAAACACATAATGAGAAATACCTGAACAGTAAGATATCCTTACTTACATGTTGGAGGCGCCCTCTCCAACCCGTACTCGGGAGTGAAGGGAACTTATAAACGCTGAATTGTAAGTAACATCAAGTCTTTGATTAAAATAGGAGCCTCACAGTTTAAAACCAGGTCTGTAACACAACTGTCTTGGTGGTATAAAATGTAAAACAATAATTCTCCAAAATAGTAGCAGGGGCCTCCCGCTACTCGAGAGGTCCATATTTATATAATTCTAATGCTTAACCAAACTAAATGTCTAAATGTCGGATCTCTTTGAACAGCAGTTCATTCTCTACAAATTAGGAAAAAGGCGCTGATTTTGGTGATGTTCTTTCAGTTCTTCACTTGATTTGCGCGTTGTCCTTTAGTGCACCTACACCTACTCATTCAAACTCGTTTGTCATGCAATTAGATCATAACAAATATTTCAGAACATAACATAAATAGTATTTTAAACAACTTCATTAAATAATTAAGGTAAATCATTTTTCCCACAAAACAAATGTATTCCTTCTCCCTTTCTTGTGTTTTTGTTGTGGGGAAACGCTTATCAGATATCTATATTTTGGACCCATCAATTACCACCCAAAAGAGACTTAGACTTTTCCATTGAACTAACACCTGGGTCAGTACCAGCTTCTAAAGCCCCGTACCGCATGAGCACACCAGAATTGGTGGAGCTCAAGCTTCAGTGACAAGAGTTAATAGACAAAGGGTACATTCGACCAAGCATGTCCCCTTGGGGTGCACTGATACTCTTTGACCATAAGAAATACGGAACGATGCGGATGTGCATCGATTACCGCCAACTCAAAAAGATGACCATTAAGAACCGCTACCCACTCCCTAGGATCGACGACTTCTTTGACCAAGTTGGAGGAGCAAAGATATTCTCAAAGATCGACTTGCGATTTGGATACCATTAGGTGAGGATCTGTGATGAGGATATCAACAAAACCACATTTCGAACCCGTTATGGCCACTATGAGTTCGTAGTGATGCGCTTTGGGTTGACGAATGCACCGGAAAAATTTATGTGCATGATGAACAACATCTTTAGCAAATACCTTGATAAGTTCGTTCTAGTCTTTATTGACGACATTTTGATCTACTCCAAGAATGAAGTAGAACATGAGGAGCACCTCCGAATTGTTTTAAAGATACTAAAGGAACACCAACTTTACGCCAAGTTTAGTAAGTGCGATTTCTACAAACCCCAGATTCAATACTTAGGACATATCATTTCCGAGAAGGGAATAGTCGTCGACCCTGAAAAGCTCAAAGCTATCGAAGAATGGCCCACACCTACATGCGTATTTGACATAAGATCATTTTTATGTTTAACCGGCTACTACTGAAAGTTCATTGATAACTTTTCATCGATTGCATGTCCCATGACCACCTTGCAGAAAAAGGCAAACAAGTTTATCTGGACGGATAAGTGCGAAGAAAGCTTTCAAAAGCTGAAGCAACTACTAATTAGTTCACCGATTTTGCATATTGTGGATCCCAATGGGGACTTCGTCATTTGAACGGATGCAAGCAAGGAAGGACTTGGGGGAGTCTTTATGCAAGACAATTTTTTCATATGCTTCGAATAGAGGAAATTAAAAGAGCATGAGCAGAACTACCCTACACATGACCTCGAATTGGCCGCCATCATCCATGCTCTGAAGATGTGGCGACATTATATCATGGGAAAGAAATTCCTATTGATGACTAATAACATGAGTTTGAAATACCTTTTCATCCAACCCGACCTAAATTCCAGGCAGGTCAGCTGATTAGCCTTCCTTAGTGAATACCATTTTGAACTAAAGCATATAAAAGGCAAAGAAAATAAGATTGTGGATGCCTTGAGCTATCAAGCACATATGCTTTACAAAGTCACGGTGAGTCAAACTGACTCAGACTTACACCACAAGATTCGAACAACATGTAAGGGTGACCAATACTACACAGAAAATCCTTGCAAAGATCCAAGAAGACATATTATTCCAGCAACAAAAGGAATATAAGATAGACAAGTCAGGACTACTGTGGTCGAAAGAAAGACTCTATGTCCCAGAGAGTGGAGACATTAGATCAAACATTCTCGTCGAGTTTCACCAGAAACCCTATTCAGGGCATCTTGGATATCAAAAGTTGATGTCGACAGTAAAGAAACATTATTTTTGGCCTACGTTGAAAGCTGACATTGCCATGTTCATCGCGAAATGTCAGGAGTGCCAACTAGTCAAAGCAGAACACCAACACTGCTCCCGATTACTTCAACCTTTACCCATTTCGGAATGGAAGTGGGAGGTAATTAGTATGGACTTCATTATAGGCTTACCCAAGAGTAAGAAATAGAATGATTGTATCTTCATAATGGTGGACAAGCTGTCTAAAGCATCTCATTTCATAGCGGTAAAATCTACCTACAAAGTGGTCCACATTGCGAACATCTTCTTGAAGGAGGTCTTTCAATTGCATGGGATACCGAAGGCAATCATTTCCGATCGAGACATGAAGTTCACTAGAAACTTCTGGAGAGCATTGTTCTCCGGTTTGGAGACCCAGTTACAATTCAGTACCATGTATCATCCCCAGACCGACGAACAAACATAACGAGTAAAGAAAATTCTCGAGGACATGCTAAGAATGTACGTCATGAACAACCCCACTAAGTGGGAAGAATATTTGCACCTCGCAGAGTTTGCGTACAACAATGGTTATCAAACCTCGACCAAAATGAGCCCTTTCGAGGTACTCTGCAGCCGAAAATGTCAGACACCCGTGACTTGGGAAAGTCCGGTAGACAGACTTATGTTAGGACCCTACCTACTAAAGGATTTGGAACAACTTGTCTTCAAGGTACAACTGAACTTGAAAGAAGCACAAGACCACCAAAAGAGTTATGCAGACAAGAAAAGAAAAGACAAAGACTACCAAGTCGGTGAACATGTGTTTCTAAAAATAAAGGAAAAACGAAGCTCATTGAGTTTAGGACGTTGCGGGAAAATAGCCCCAAGATTTTGTGGACCTTTTGAAATACTAGCCAAGAAGGGCCCAGTGGTTTATGAGTTAGCCTTACTAACTCATATAAAAGTTCATAATGTTTTCCATGCTTCATTATTAAAGAAATATGTATACGATACTAAACATGTTATTGATTGGTCCTTAATACAAGTGGAGCCCAAAGGGGAGTTCACGCCAGAACCACTCCACATTCTGGACAAGAGAGAGGTGCGGCTTAGGACGAGGACCATTAATCAGCTGAAAGTGCAATGGAGGCACTTTGGACCAGATGAGGCTACTTGGGAGAATGAGCCCACCATGAAAGAGGCATACCCCGCCTTGTTTCATGACCTCATTCCTATTCCATAGAAACACCGAGACGATGTTGTTTCTAAGCGGGGAGGGATGTAATATCCCGAATTTTGGACTAACTATTTTTGTTGTTATATTGGGCCACGTCCCCAGAACATATGTTTTATTTTGAATATTGGGCATGAGCCCTAGCACCTATGATTTATTTTTTTATATATTGACATATCGGGCATGGACCCTGACTGACTTGTTTATTTGAGTGAATACTGGGCGAGAAAGCCCCAATGTTTTAAATGATGTTCTTCAACTTTGATATGGGTACAAACCCTAATATACTGAGATGATCTTTTGTTACTTACTGTGCAGAGCTATGACTTTACATGATTTGACTTACGAGTGTGTTGAGCGTGGACTCAGAAACACACATATAACCTACATACTGGACATAAGCCCCTATGTACCTAGA
This sequence comes from Larix kaempferi, assembly GCA_027924585.1. NCBI lineage: Eukaryota > Viridiplantae > Streptophyta > Pinopsida > Pinales > Pinaceae > Larix > Larix kaempferi. The sequence goes on from BSBM01000909.1 coordinate 8,457,562, forward strand.
AGAATGTTTATGTACTGGGAGTAAGCCCTGAGGTACATTGAGTGTTGGGCCAAAGCCCTCGAGAAATCCAAGTTTGATAAACGAATACCAGATCTGAGGAACCTTAAATATTCCATATGTGCCTTACAACCACATTCTAGCACTATTGTTGAGCAGAGGCTCTGGAATTGCACTAGTGTAACGCCCATGTGAGACTGTTGAGTTAAAAGGCTCTGAATAGCACTCGGGGTTACTGGATCTCAAAGTGTTGAGTCGGAAGGACTCTGAATATCACTTTTACTTTCATCACATTTATTTAATTTGATGAAATGACTCATCTTTTATCTATCATCAAGTACTGCAGGAATTACCATGCTATACGAGGGAATTCAACATGCAAAGAGAGAGACTAGAGGTGCCTATCCAAGTTTACCAAGACTGTCCAACAAATTGGACCTTGTCCTTAAAAGTTAAAAGAAGTATCATGTGAAGAAACATAATTAAATAAAAGATAATTACCACCACCTAAAGCATGGGATGACTAATAGTAGTTTTCTATGAATAAACATGCACAAAGGCCTCAAGGCTAATATTATTATTAAATAGCTTTAATAATAATGTTGTTATTATGTATTTATGAACTATATTTATTATATATAGTTTATGCATCATTTAATATTACTAATGATGTATTAATAATTTAAGTTGAAATATAAATATTGTTATAAAAAAGTATTATGATGAGCTTAAATAAAAAATCACTTATAGTTAGAACAATTGAAAAAATCTTAGTGCAAAAGACTAGATATTTATTAAATATAATCTTTTAAATATTAATTATTTAAATTAAAGAAACTAATTATTCCAACAGTCATAATTCAAGACTCCCCTACTTAAAGAGGGCAGATCCCAAGTTTTAGGGGATCATAAATCTTTTTCATTATCATTCTCTTATGGTAATAAGAGAGAATTTTTTCTGCTCCAAAAAACTGAAGCAGCCTCATATAATTTCATATCTGAACCAGCAATAACCCTAGGACCTCTATCTCTTTTGCATGTTGGAATCCAGCTCGGGGGGGGGCCCATACAGAACCAGGAACAATTGTAGGATCATGGTTGGGAGGAGCATGGTAGTCCCAAAGTTATCCAGTTAAGTGGTTCATTCTAACAGCTCAGCTAAGCATAACAATTTTTCCCACTAATTATTGTTTGAGTGTGCAGGTTACTACAGGAGAGAAGCAAGCCACATATCAATCAGGTATGAATTATTAAACCAATATTTCCAGTTATGTTGCTAGCTAGGAATTTTAATTAGGTTTTGTTATTACAGTATTGATTTCCCTAAATAGTTACAACATTTATTTCCCTTACGGAGCAAGGGCCTTTAGGGCATAGGATCTCGAGTTGTCTCCATTATAAATATAGGACTGTATTCCCAGCATTTAATTAAACTAAAAAATTATAATTTAGAAGCTAGGGTTATGGTTCCCACTAAAACGCAGGATGTTTTACACAGTACGTTTCAACCAAACAATACCCATCAACATACAAACAAGCATTATATACAAACACAGGATTTGAGATCGAATCCCTCTACCATTCATTCATTTGAAACCGTTCTTGTTGCTATCTATTGCAAACACTAGTAACACAATAGTAAGAACCAAATATTAGAACATTTCAAGTTTATAAATTTAGCTTCAAGGTTACGATTCATTCCATCAAACATTCACGGTTAGCAAACCAGATCTTTGCAAAGATTCTAGGTACATACATCATTTCTTCTTCAAACAAACAGAGTACCTCATCCTTTCTCTTTTTAAAAACACAATGACATCAAATCGAGAAAACCCCAGTATAGAGCAGCCATGGAATAGAAACGTAGAAACTATACATTTCATTACATCATGCTAATACAAGTTCAAAACCCCAATAGAAAACGCAGAATGTGAAATGACTGTTCAAAAACCCAAGTCCTTACAATAGAAGTTTATCATTCTATTAGAATAATTTTAGATCTTCCATAAATCCCAATGGCTCAAGACATGAAATCGTGTCCCCATTTAAAACAGTTGATACATTTAAATTCAAAGTCTATCCAAATGGCGACCTCCATACTTTAAACAACTAGTGAGCCAAGGGGCTCCATGAAGGCTCCCAAAAACAAACATACAGTACCCCTATCATAACTGCGAGAGGAGAGAGCAACGATGGCAAGAATCTGGGCTTACCCATGAAGTCGAATGACCTGACTACCTACAACGAACCACGCAGAAGTGCTCGCCACTCTTGACCTATCAATCAAAATCATGCTCTGGTTAAACCCTGAGAAATATAGACAGCCAACAACTAAATATTGAAGTAGAGAAAGAGAAATAACGATAGATAGAGAGACATCACCTGAGCTATGGTAGCTCGTTTCCATTCTCCATCACTTCAGCAGCTCCAGGTGCCCTGACCATGAGCGTAGCTCACGTCAGGCACGAAAACCCTCACCCAAAAACACAACACAGGATGGGACCAAGACAAACGAAAATGCAAAGTGACCTTCACTAATGTCAAACCCCAACACATCAAAACCCTCCATGGTAGTTGGTCTCACCATGCATGTATCATGGGGGATAACTTTTATCCACCAACTCGCATTTAATGCAAATCGAATTAACTCAAACACCCTAGTATATGATCATAGGATTATATCAACGAATATGATAGTTTGCAAGCCAGCTTGCCATAGTATTACACCATCAAAATATATAACATTACATCATAGTTTTTAACCATAGCCATGTACACTAGGTCCTTCATATTTTTATTGCTCCACACTTCAAACACATGACTCGCTATTACATGGTGGTGGACTTACCAAAGAATAGTTTTTCCATAGCAATACCTGGGCATAAACAAGGAATAGATACATTAGAAAAATGCTAACTAAGACCAGATCCTTCCAAGGCTACCCTTACCTCTCGGCAGCTCTCCCGGGGGTACTCCTTCCCCTTTGTTACAAACCATGAGTGCCCCATCATGGGCCTTAACTTTCATCAACAAGAGTCCGTATCAGCTGAGGTAACAATGAGCCATTTATAATATGCACATAGATCTTTAAAATAGTAAGCAGTGAGTTTCTTTTAATAACACTCTAGTATTGGCATACCGACAATAGTTTTACCTTACCTATACTATATATCGCTTCCGCAAATCCAAAGAGACTTACAACCAAGTTAGATTATTTTATTCAACATAAGTTAGACTATTTAAGATACAACAAACAAGTACCAATGCATATCTTAACAGTGCTAAAGTTAAATTACGAATCATAATCCTCAAAATAGCTTTTATTACATTGGCAGAAAATTTTAAATTTTTACTATTTTTTGGGACATTACAATCACATATATACAATGTTTACATAAAAGCTAATATATCCTAAGGGTCAAAATGGGGACATTACATGCTACTTTTTCCTCTTGACCTTTATCTACATCTAAATTTATATTCCATTTAAGTGGAATAGTTATCCCATTTCCCCTTATAGTTCTTCATTTACACAATATATTACACCTGGCAGATGTTACATGAGCTACTGCTCATATTCAATGTCAATGTCCACTGGTGTATCTAAATAGTGGCATTCACCAAATACTCAACTGTATTTTACTACTAATTTCATCCTTTATGTTAATTCATGAGTATAAAGTAGCTCATATTGTTCTTGATTGAGGTCACTCCTCCTTACATCAAAATCCATCTTTAAATTTTTCCAAGCTTCTTTAGCAATGGTTGCTTCAACAACTACATAAAAAATACTATTATCTATCGCTTGTTGGATGAAAGATAGAGATGATGAATCCATTGCCTCACCATGGGGGTCATCAAATCCATTCTCAATTAAACGTAATAATCCTTCAGCACGAAACCGAGTTTTCATCTTCATAACCCAAAATTAATAATCATTACTTATGGAAATAGGAATTTGTGGGAAGGGGAAATTTTAAGGATCCATAATTTTCTCAAAGTGTAGAAACCTTGGAGAATCTTACTAATTCTTAAATTTGCAACCATAAAATGTTTGGCAATTTAAAAAAATGTTTTCAAATTTTCTAAGGACTTTATATAGTTTTTGGACAATTTTGGCAATTTTTAGAATAAAAAAAAATTATCCCATGGAATTTGGGCAAATCATATTTGAAAAAAGGCAAACTCGTGAATCTTTTTTTGGAAAACAGGTCAAAAAATAGCCCATGAGAATAAATTCACCCCTAAAATTTTCCTTGTTTGTTGGATATCAAGATGCATTTATTTAGTCTTCACCTCTATTTGAGGAGACAAATCTTAGTAGCCATCAATGTAAGAGTTGAATTTCTTTTCCTTGCCTAGCTTGAGTCTTGTGCTCTTCTACATATCTAACATGACTTAATGAGGGCTGCAAACACTATGCTAAACTCAAAAATTTAGCTCTTCTCTTCTCAACTTCCTCAATCACATGTTTTAACCCTTTTTCTTCCATGCAACAAGACTATACCATCATAGGCTATATTGGCTTCCACTTAAGGTTTTATTTCAGCCTCTTTAAGTTTTTTTTCACATCCTCTTCAATAGAATTTCACTTCACAATGTACTTATTAACTATGTACCTGAAGTAATTCATTTCAACTGTACAAATATGATGTACACTTAGAACCCATCCTTCAATATTATAGTAATCTAATATTAAAACAAGTGACAAGTGTGAACAAAAAACAAGTTTAGTTTCATCTGGTTTAGGATACTTCTCCCCTTAAAACACACAAGGTTTACTTCTTTAACTATTACAATAAGAAACAATTAATACTAAAAAAAGAACCACCGATTAACAACTAACTTCACATTTCACCCAAATTATGAGCACAACAGATTCAACATTTCACCAGTAGCTAGGGTTACAATCCTTGAATTAAACATCAAAGTAATCATGAACGATCTGAAAGCATTACCCTTGCACCTGGGCCAACTTCCTCATTCACAACTACAAATTCCATCTGCGCTAATCTTTTACTTATTTTCGCATGTTACCATAGGCTACGTCCTTCTCAAACTTCTTTAGTAGATTCACACTCACACAAACTTGTGCCACTCAACTAGATTACGATGAGTTCTTGCACAACATGTAGGATAAAACTCTAGTTGGTTCCACCACTAGACCAAGGTAGAACACAAACTATAAACCTTTCAAAACAATTTATGTGCATTTTATTTGATCCAAAATGACTACAAACTAGTGCTTCATACACTCCACAGGGGCTCACAACTTCTATAGAGACACGTGAATAGAGTGAGTTCCTTCTCTTTCATGGCATGATAGAGATGAGAGAGTTCTCTTCCACATGCACCTCCTCTTGACTCTCACTTGGAACTAGAGGCCATTAAAAGAATAGCTTGGAGAATCTCCCCCAATTCCAAACAACCATGCAAAAAAATAATTCTAATATGAAACACAAAATTTGGTTTTGAAATCTCACATCGCCTAGACTCTCTATCTTAGGTAGCCTTTCTCTCTTCTTGATGGTTGCTTCTGACTATAAAATTTGAGCATGTAGACTAAGCACTAATACAAGAGATACATAGTGTGAAAAATAGATCAATAATCAAATATTCATCTAAAAAATGTACTAACATTAATCATCACACAAATATCTAGAACAAATCATTAGAAATATTGATGTATCTCATTAAGCTTTAATGAATAAAGGTGAATAATATATATAGCAAGGAAATTAAAATTAGTTTAAGAAAAATCTTGAATTGTTCATGCAATACTTCAGATTCGAGTGATGCTTAACTTGCTCTAAAGACCCTCAGTTATCCATGAAAACTCTCCAATATTAGTTACACTAACCCAAGAATCCCCATTCACTAGTTCTAATTGAGTGTTGTACATGCAACTGATTGTATGTGCATGCAAATCCCTAAAATATTTCAACTAGGGTGATAGTGTCTGAATAGGGTTAGATAGGGTAAGTTAGGACCTAGATTAGTGGAACACATCTAGTCCTCATCTAGTTACTAACTCAGTCACTCCTAAATTCAGGTAAAATATCCCAAAATCAAGGAATTCCCCCCCAAAACTAGGAATCATCTTAGGGGTGAAATAGGTGGTCAATTTGGATGGGGTTTGTCCCACTAGATTCATTAAGTCATGGTCTAAGTAGCTAGGTAGAGGGTTTTTTTCTATAACACCCCCCCATACACCTAATTAGGTGAAAATAAAAATAAAAAATTGGTCCCGACAATTTGCAGCCATATTAGGTAGCTGTGATGAACTTGCAATAATTAATTAATGCAAATACACGAGATATCATAAATAATAGAACTCAGAATCACTTTTATATTGATCACGGGCCACTTCAAGGGGGAAACCTCCTTTGAGCAAGCTCAATACAATTAACTTCATGGTGCCTTCAATGACCTCAACACACACTTATATACTAAGTCTATGCCCAATACTATGGGTCAAAACCATAGGACATATAATACTACGGGATGACTTGCAAAGCATATGCGTCCAATACTATGGGCTAATATAAACTATGGATCAACAAATACTATGGGATGACTTACAAAGCATATGCGTCCAACAACAATATACTAACATAGTAAAGAGAAGGGTTGACACGAGTTCCTAACATCCCCTCTCCCTTAGAAAAAGCTTTGTCCTCAAAGCTTTGGTTGGAGAAATTGCTGCAGAATCTAAAGGAGTGGTTCCCTGGTAGCATCCTCAGGTTGCATTTCGGGCCACTGACGCCTTTAAAGTGTGAGGGAGGATTGCTTGGAAGGTTGTAGATGAAGAAGAACCCGATTAGCTGCGTGGAAAATGCGCTCAGAACGGTGTTGGTCGACTTGTTATTTCAGGCAAATTCTGGCCATGTGAAAATTGTCCTGCAGAATGAGAAGAATCTAATCGCGGTTGCGAAGAACCGAGTCAATTTCCTGAACTGGGGAGCTGCTAAGGGTGTATGGAAGAAGAACTGGAGGTGTCTTTCCATAGACTGCTTCATATGGTTTCCTTTGAGATGTGGTATTGTACCACCAGAGCGCTACTAGGAAATCCATAGAAATAGTTGGCCAAAGCTGTGTAGGGATGGGCAAGGGTTTGAGCAATCCCGAAAGGAGTGTCGTTTCACCCTTGAAGACCTGGAAAGTATCACAGTCAGCCACCATCTGTTGAATTGTCATTTTCAGTCCCTGCCAAAAGAAGTTACATTGTTCCCGGTCATACATTTTGAAGAACCTAGAGCGCCCTGCTGATGAACAAGCATAGAAAGCGCTGTAAGAGAAACTGGGTCATCAATTGTGTGAGAAGGAGCATCTGCCAGCATATTGTCCTTACGCTTCTTGTAAGTGATTGCATAGGGATAACCCATGAGTTGGATAACCCATTTCAGGTGTGTTGGGTAGGAGACCCATTGTTCCAGAAAATTTTCCAAACTCTGGAGATCAGTCTTGATGCAAAAATAATTCCCTAATAGGTATGACTGCCACTTCTGTATTGCATTCAAAATAGCCATCAGTTCCTGCTCAGAGGTAGATGCAACTAAATTCTTACCGGAAAGGTCTCTTGAAGGCGACAAGCTCATTGGTTCAACAAATACACCTGCATATCTATCCAAGGAAGTAGTGGAGACTGTTGATGGGTGCATCTGAATGGAATGGAGTTGAGCGATGACACCATGTGAATTCTTCTTAATGATTGTTTCCAGGCTATGTGAACTGATGATGCAGAGAGACCCTGGTTGTAATCCCATTAATTTGTGTTGTGCCCCATTGACTGAAAATTACATCCAAAGTTCTGCAAAATCCCATAAGATGGGGCCAAGTGTGCATAACCATTGAACACCCAAAACCACATCACATCCGCCTAAGGACAAGGAAAACATGTTAGAGCGCAGGTTATAATATTCCATAGAGATACGCACATTGTGACACTTCCCCTTGCAAGGTAAGGTTGCCCCATTGGCAACCATGACTTCAAAGTTGGAGCAAGGATGGACAAAACAATTTGCTTGTTTGGCAATCTGAGGGTCAATGAAGTTATGAGTGCTACCAGAATCAATGAGTATGGTAAGAGGGAGCTTCTTGAAGTATCCCCTGACTCGCATTGTTTGTGGGGTGGTGACGCCGGTTACAGCATGGAGAGAGATCTTGGGTGGGTCGTCCTGAGATGGGGTGTCAACAGGCGAGTGTTGAAGGTCGACTTGATCATCTACTGTATCTGGAGCTTCTTCATCAAGTTTTGAGGTAGGCGGAGAATCCACATCAAGAGATAGAGCTTTTGTTGAACACATCTATGTCCCCGAGTGAATTTCTCGTCACAATTATAACAAAGCCCTTTTTCTCAGCGTGCCTACATCTCTATTTCAGACAAATGCTTGATAGGAGTTGGTTGAGGAGCAGGCATGATGGGAGGTCATTGGGAACCCATATTTATGAAGGGAACAAAGGTGGGTTTGGAGCGTTGTTGAGCTGCGATCTTGTCCTCTTCCAACTTAGCCAACCCTAGGACTTCCATCATTGTGTTGGGACAGAACATTTTTACCTCTGAGCGGATTTCATCCTTGAGACCACTGATAAAACAACTCCTGTAGAATTCATTAGACAATCCTTCTGTGTGATTGGCCAGTTTCTCAAATTCTTCCTGATACTCTCTCACAGTGCCAATTTGGTGAAGTTTAGTGAGTGCTCCTGTGAAGTCAACAAAAGCACTAGGACCAAATCGTGGCAAAAGGAGTTGGCAAAAATCTGTCCATTTTGGTTCGGGATGAGCTTTGATGTACCAACGGTACCATTGAAGGGCTTCTTGTTCCAAATGAAAGGATGCAAGTGGAAATTTCTAGACATCAAAAGTATTATGCAAATTGAAATATTGTTCTGCTCGATATATCCATCCAGTCGGATCGGTACCATTGAACCGAGGAAAATCAAGCTTCGGCCCTCGAAAATTCCTAGAAGAAGAGAACCCGGTGGGTGCAAAAGATTCTGGCTGCCGGTTATTGTTCATGGCTGAATGCTGAAGATGGAGGCTGAGAAATTTTTCATCCAGATCTTGGATTTTGGTTTGGATGGCTAAAAGTGCTTCCTCCATGGTGTTTGCTCCTACGCAGGTGACAACCACAACCAAGAGTTTTTTTTCCTTCTTTTTTTTTTTTTTTTTTTTTCCGGGGGGGGGGGGGGGCAATGGATAGATAAACACAAACAAAAGCTTATTTAGTAAAGGAAGATTTGGATTTGGGAAAAAATCGGATGGGTAATTGGAGTATGACTAGGTTTTGGACACTTTCTGATGGACAGAGAAGCAAAAAATGGGGATTTCAGAAGCGGGGTGAAAGAATGAGAAAATTTGGTAGAGAGCCACAAAGAAGCAGAATTAGGAAAGGAAAATGCTGGCAAAATTTGAAGTCGTTTGGGTGAAAATTGAAGAAGTTATGGCAAACCCTAAAAATAGACAAATGTGGGATTTCTGGTCTTGGGAAGTGCAATTTGGGATAGGGTCTTTAGGAATGAAATATGCAGAATGGGATTGCAGGGATGTCAGTGAAGTTTCAGGGAAAACAGAGTTGAAACAAGGGAGATATGGCCGTAAAACATAATTTTTTTTTTTTTTTGTAGAAATGGATCGACAACAGCGGTGTGGAAAGGATCTGCAACGGCGTGGAAGGGATCGAAAATGGTTGGATCTGAAATGGCAACTGGATCTGGAATGACGTTCATAATAGATATGAAATGGCTAGATCTGGAGCGGAAGAGATCGGCAACAGTTCAGTTGAAAATAGATATGGACCCCAGGTATGTGCGGCTTCCTATCGGTTCATGGGATTCACTCGGCCACCAATGTTGTCTGACGGCTTGCGTATTGGGGCAGTACCCCTCACTCCACGGCTCAGGTAAAACTGATAACCACTTTGCCACAACAACAGCTCTTGGTTTACCTCATGGGTGGGAACTACTTAATTAAGTAGGGGTCGTTGCCCTTTTCGCTGGCAGGTCCTATCAATGGGCCAGCTACTTTGGGGTTCCTGTGGTACTCCTCACAATGAGTTTTAGGGCTTATTCCCAAGTACTTCCCACAGTTAAGCGGATAGGGGTTATCCCCAGATCCGAATTTGCAACAGATGCAAAAACATTTTGGCAGAAATTCCACCCAACGAGCCCAAGAAAGTGCTCTGATACCAGATGTGATGAACCTGCAATAATTAATTAATGCAAATACACGAGATATCAGAAATAATACAACTCAGAATCACTTTTATATTGATCACGGGCCACTTCGAGGGGGCAACCTCCTTTGAGCAAGCTGAATACAATTAACTTCACGATGCCTTCAATGACCTCAACACACACTTATATACTAAGTCTATGCTTAATACTATGGGTCAAAACCATGGGATATATAATACTACGGGATGACTTACAAAGCATATGTGTCCAACAACAATATACTAACATAGTAAAGAGAAGGGTTGACACGAGTTCCTAACAGTAGCCGTGCATAAAATATTCTATGAAAACTGAGTAAGATGAGAAAACCACATGGGACCCCCCCTATAGAAGAGAATGTAAAAAAGAAAGGCTAACCTACCCATAAATTTTTGTGTGGAAATTGGTGAATAATATGAGCAAATCAGAGTTTGAAGAGACCTATTGGAGGTCTTCTTCAATGATAAATTTATTTGGGACAAGTTATCCAATTTATTCTTCAATTAGAAATTTATTTTGGACAAGTTATCCAAAATTGTTGATCACCTCTTCTTTTGGGCCTATAACAAGGTATTCCATAACTAGGTGGTGGATCATATCTAGTGCATATCCCATTATGGTAGGATTTGTGAAAGGCCCAATAGATTTTAATATATCCTTGTAGTACATATGTTAGGAAGATTATGAATCAAGGACACATGTAGTAGAAACAATTGTAAGTCCATGCATGCAATTGGCTTTCTTCAATGTTGTAGCTTTCTTGTTGCACTCCTTCTCTTCCTTTTCTTCAAAAATATTTTTATACCTCCAATCTTCTTCTTTATGTGGTCCTTTATTGCAATAAGGAAACCATGGATGCTCCTCCTTGGTCTTTCCACCATTGGAGTCGAACTCTTTATTATAACTCTTTGGGTTTTTGCTTTCTTCCCTTGCATGGGATATGTTTATTGCTTTAACCCTTCTTCCTCTCATTGGATGCAAGTGAATGTAGCTTTGAGGTCTTCTGGAGGCCCATTTGTGAGAGATTATATTTATATTGAATGAGGGAGGCATCAAATACATCCAAAGTAGGAATTTTGTAGGAGGCTCCAAGAGCCAATCTAATATAATTAAAAGAAGAAATGAAGATATTCAAATCAGGACACAATTTGAGGAGAATAGAGACTACCATTTGTGATCCATCCTTCTTGATTTTAAATATCTTGAGGTGCAAAAGAACTTATTTGAAATTGGTGAAAAACTGTTGAATAGAGTCAAAATCACTTGGTCTCAAGTTCGCTAGTTCCAAGTTCGTTAGTCCCCCATTTTTTACACATTGCTAAAATAGCAGTCTCCCAACACTATTGATGTCACTGCTTCCAAGAGGGGTAACACTCTCAGCCACATAGCTTCAAATCAAACATTTGACACCATGTCAGGCCACTAGATGAAATTTTCAAACCTTATGTGATAACTAGTACATCATATGCACCCCTCACTAGTATAAAATGAGAGGTATGTGACTAGATCACTAAAAACGTTAGTCACCATAGTTTTTTCAAGGGATAAATGACCAAAACTGAGCAATTTTAAGTGATCCAACTAAAAACGACTAAGATAAATGACTAATTTAGTCATGGGATAAAATATATGACTAGATAACAAGTAACTACAATAAAAATGACTAACGTAAATGACTAATTTAGTCACAAGAATACTAATATAACTAGCTAACAACGACTAAGAATATGAATTAGTTGTTTATGTTAGTCATTTTTAGTTTTGTCACCATGGAGATGGAAAATTACAATTTTGATAATGAATTGTTATGATTTACTAAATTTTAACATTGCATACGCATTTAGAAACCAAGTATTAGCCACGGTAAACCTTTTTTAATTTACAACTAAATTCATTGATTGGAAAATATAAGATTTCATTAAACGAATTTTGAAAACTACTTTTGTCGGAGAGGAGAGGACATGCTAGTGAGTTTCAACGTAGTTTTTCTTAGGTTAAAAACTGGAGCATAGACAGGCCTTGACTAAGTTTAAAATGTTTTCATTTGTATGTTCTTTGATGGTCTCAATTGCCTCAACAAGAGATATTTTAGTATAAACATAAACTACGTCAAAAATCACTAGCATATCTTCTTACATATTTCAAACTTTGATTCAGGTATCTTAAGATCAAGGATAACCAACATAGATCCATCTTAAGCTCAAGAAATTTGAACACTCTCTTGCTTGATAGATTCAGGTTTAAGTTTTATTTTTTATTTGATAGGATGACATGGATATTTTAAATTATTTTTCATATTTTTTATTTTATTTTATGAGCTGAGATGTATTTTTTAATTTATTTTTATTTATATTTTTGGTAATGTAGTGTTATGTTACATACGTGACAACATATCCGCCATACTGGGCTGTAGAGCACCTGGCTCCTCTCGGTGCCAATATATGGAATTGTAAAAAAAATTCACTTGAATACAAAAAAATGCAAAAGAATGAAGGATAACAAATACATGAAATACTTGAACATAAAAACATATCTATGTTTACCAAGACCATAAACAATAAAACTAATACATAAAGTTGATAATGCAAAACAATTAACTCAGAATTAATTATATATATATATATATATATGAATCAGAGTTTAAAAAACACAAGCATAAAGATAATAACCCTTAACAATATTATTATGGTTTTAGAAAGGTACACCCATTAAAGTTAATGAGTTTAAAAACATAATGATAATAACTCTCATTATTGTTTTATTTTTTAAAAGTACACAAATTAAAATCTACAATACAACATTGTGTGGAAAATTCCATAATACAACACTGTCTAAATAAATTCATTTTAGGTGGCATATAGCAAAATTAAAAAACATTGTCACCAAATCATTACTTGTAGAAGTCTTAAAACTATAATAAAGATTCACTCTCTTTAGCTTGGCAAAATTAGTAATATTGAGTGTTGATTGATTTGTAATATATTTAAAATTTAAAATTTTATTTTTTTTCATAACAATATAAATATTAAAATAATGAATTTTATATAATTGTGTTTTAATTAATAAAAATAATATATATTAATTAGTTATATTACTTAATTTAACTGTAACATAATACTTTAAGTTCTACCCTTAAAATGAAAATGAAAATTTATAATGGATTGAAATAAATGTAATATCAATTATTATGTCCATGACATCTTGTGTTCATTTCAAACATATTAATCTAATCATACAATTTGCAATTTTTTATTTTACAAAGTTCTGTAATGTTTTGGTTAAAATTCTTTCCTCGTACTTTGTCGCGAGGGATTCTGCCTCCGCGTGGCCCCATCCATGTGTTCCTTTGTCCGACGTTTTTTGTGTTCTTTCTGATGACACGTGGAACAAAAATTAATGGAGTTGGTGATGAAAGGGATGGAGGCTATAAGGCTGATAATGTGGTGTGGGGTTTCACCAGTGGCGTGTATGTCACATACCCCAATTTTGTAAAAATTATGTAATTATTTTATTATATTCCTGAGACATTATGTTAAATTTAATGCTAAGTACGAATTGATGACTCAACAGAGTCACTAGAAATGGAATGTAATTCAGAATATTTTATTATTAATAAATAAATTATGGAGACAACAACATGGGAGAGCTGTTCAAAAGAGGTTACTGGTCAAACTGCTAGATGGAACTAGGTGGAAAGGAAAAAGACAAGTGGCAGCATCCTCAAACACTTCCTAAGTTGCAGGTGGCAACTTCCCTATATTTGGGGTCATGATTCCCCAAGGAAGTGGAATTAGAGCAGGTGGCTCATTAATGATAGTTAACCCAACAAAGACCTAGGCAATCTTTTAAATAATACTCAATGAACAGAGTTGGGGGTTCGGATTTGTTCTTAAGGGAGAATGCATTCAGGTGAATGTTATTCAGGAATCCCATTGAGGAAGAGGGAAATATACAGTAAGGAAGTGGTTTGATAGGATTGCTGCAGTAACTTGGTTCCATTATAGCTTATTTGGCTGAGAGAATTTACCTTGTTGCACCTAGTTCCAGCCAGGGAGACTAGAGCAAGCTCGGGGGTCCTGAGAAGTTGTTGTCTGGGCACTCTCCAGGAGTTGGTAGGGAGGAATAGCCTCCCATTGTTGTTGTTGTCCACAGCTTAAACAGGTTCTGCTATTTATTTCTTTATGTTTATTAAGTATAAATGAATGTATGTTGTGTTTATCATCTATATGTCTGAATATTATTTAGTTTAGTAAAAGTTAGCATCTCTGAATATCAGTAGTATATTTGATGAGAGTTACTGTGTTTCCAGCATCCCTTAATATCATTATTACATTACTGATAAGTTATCTTTAATGCATTCCATACAATAGTAATACTTTAAGTAATAGTTTTATTATTGTAATTATAAACCTAGTTTAATTACAATGGTTGAATAGATAAGCAAGGATTACATATAAACTAATTGTACTCTGTATATTACAAAATTAATTAAATAGTCATAGGAAATAATAGTAAATTTTAACAATAAAAATTACAGTAATCATATCATGAAAAATCACATTGCAGAAGAATTGTAGTCACGGTTAGGTTAAATAAATCAATGCAAAAGCCCTAGTTAAGAATTTATCTAGTCATAATCTGTTAATTAAATCAATGCAAAAACCCTATTTATAAATTTAAGAAGTTACTTTATAACAAATAAATTTAGGTACGTAAACCCTACAGCATTTTATCAACAAGGATTTATCAACAGAAAAATAACCTAGATATTAATTTTACAACAAAAGAAACAAACAGAACCATATTCTAGCTCATTGTCGAGCTTCAATATCATAATAATATCTTTCAATTTGGCTCTCAATTTATCAACAGAGTTATAATCGCAATAATGAAACAAGCATTTAAACTACACTTCAACTCTAAAATTGGGTAGAACCATAACAGACCAGCATGTACGAGTAAAATTAATGCTGATAATGAAGACAATGCTTCCACTTACAGTCGTATCATAAATATAAAGGGTTATACACTAGTTTCATTTGTCCCTAGACAAAGCCAAAACAAAATGCACGCTAAACGAGCTCAAAAATACAGGAGAAAGTTATAGTAAGTCGTATTATAAAACCCTGGGTGAAAACCCTGGGTGAAATTTAAGAGCCCAGTATTAAAACCACAAGGCTGTAACATTATCTACAAACAGGCTCACAGCCTTTGCCTTCTTTCTTTCTATACATTAAAACTTCTGTAGCAAACCCTATCTACCAAAAACAAGAAGAATAAATTACAATCTTGACCGAAGCCATAACATTCCCTTCACATCACAGGGTGAAACTGACAAGGAACTTGTGGTAACAAGCAGAAAAAAGACCAAACATAACGGTGATAATCACAGAGTTGTAATTTCAAAGTCCAAACCCTAACCGCCCTAATCAACCAGCAAGGAGGAAAATGCCATGGTGAAAACCAGGCTTACGCGGTAAGCCTATCGTCGAAGCTGGTGTCATCCACGCCTTGGAGAGGGGCCAGGACCTGCAACGAAATAGCAATATCAGTAACACTTCAATGTTTTTGTTGAGGATTTAAACAATTTCTTTTAATTAGAAAACTGAAGGAGAAATCCTGTAGCTTACCAATAATTTTGAAAGGAGCTTCGTCACTTTAACAGCCTGCTAACCACAAACATAATAAGTGTAAACCCCACCTTCGCTACCAAATGAATGAGCTGGCTGAAGCAAAAGGTAAGCTTTGACAAAACTAAGCCGAGAGATGTAGTCACACGATGACAGGGTTAATAACGGTAGGAGAAGAATAAACCCTAGGTTTATGACAAACTTATAGCTGCCAATAGCATAATATAATGACTCCCAAACGAAGCAGTCAACAAGCACAAGCACTGAAGCAGCGTAGAAGCTGCCTCCAACAATGTATCAGCAAGGTTGGACCAGGGGGGTTTGCAGAGCGGCCGAGCCCAAAGGCAAGGGGAGAAATGGCCAAGTAGGGTTAGTCAACAGTTTTATATCCCAAAATGCATGGCTCTAGAAAGACCACGTATCCCTTTAATATTTCCCATGCAGTGGGTCGACGTTCCCAAGTCTCACAATGAGTTTCCAATTATTTGTTTTTCAATTAAAATCATGGCGAGGGTAAAACAAAATCATCACATGGATATCCCACTATGGTCGTGGCACCATAAGTTTAAACCTGTCATATTTATATATATTTCATGTTAGAACAATACCTCGGAACTTTAACACCTTGCCTATATTCATTAAAACCTTGTAGTGTCAATAGCAATCGAGATTAAGTCTAGGAGTCTATTCAAAACATAGAGAAAATGATAATTATTATAAAATCATAAGGAGGAAGGTTTCAAGTATGTGATATGATGTTTGTAAAAACCTACCACTTTATTGCCCTTCGCATAAATTCTATTATGACCAGACATAGATCATTACTTCCAAATCCATACTATAATAGAGTGATGTCAGGAATAGTTACTTACAAATCTACTAATTATAGTGTCATTGGCTATAGACTGTGCAGATGTTATAGAAATTGCTATTCTTCTTATGCATTATTAACTTGTAGAACTAAGCTAAATAACTCATAATTTCGGATTAGGGTTACTCTAGTCCATTTCCATTGTTGCTACAATTTAATAACAATCTATTAATAGACTCAGATTCCTCGTATGGACAAGTAGACTTTGTTACTCTTCATGTTCAAGAAGTACAAAGAACATATACGTGAAAGGTATGTTAGACATAATTATGCGAAATATTATAACCATTCCTGTCCGTAGAATAGTCTGGAAAATCATAACTGAATGCAATCGTAATAATTTAGGATTAAGACTAAAGGTGTTATAAATGTCATCAATCGTCGATCATACAAATAGAAGTAGTTTCTAATCAATGCCAAACCCCTAAAATGTTAAGAGAAGACTTAAATCAGATGGTTCCTGTGCATTCAAAGCTGTAAATCGAATTTATATTTCAAATTTATAAATTTGGCATGATACAGTAACAACAGATAAGTAAAAGTGGTCTGAACATGATAACCCAGTGACATTCTACAATGCTAGATAAGAGATATTATTGCATCACAATAATAATATCAAGGAAACAATACTCCATAGGGATACTTAAGTCATTTTGATCAAGGACAATAGCTATCATATTCTCTCATAAATTCCAACTCTCTATCAGTAAGATTACAAGAATATCACAGGAAGGGATTCTACCTTTAAATACTTGACAACCTGGCTAGCACATTTAGACTTTTTACTGAATGATTTGGTACAACTAGTGGATTTATAATACTTTAAAGATTTGTTTGCAGCGACCCGAACCTTACTTGTATATCTGTAAGAGAAAGAAAATCTGTTGTATTAGCTCGAAAGCTAAGTAAGCCCAGTCTGTTATGGCAATTCCCCCTTGTGGTTGCAAAACAGAAAAATAATTCAGTAACTGTAAAGAAACTCATATAAAAATTAAAGTATAATAAAAGATCTTTCAGACACACTTATGATCACTTAAGCTAATCAACAGTTAAATGATTGCATTTCATAATATTACATGCTATTTTTAAAAAAATTGAATTTTTTCGGAAAATTTGGGTTTTGACATGTGGTATTAGAGCATGGTTCAAATACTAGGCCTTGATGTGGTTCAACTAGTTCCGCAGGACAGTAACAATAAATAAAAATTGTATATATATAATGTGCTAACTTGTATTTTTTTTCATGAAAAAGAGCAGAAAATTTCCTTTTCTGAATCTAACAGGAAGGTATGGAGAAGCTAGGAGAATATGCTGAGGAGGAATCTCCAAACACTAAGACAAGGCAGATGTCCAGAGAACCTGTGATAGAGGAGGTAATTGCTCACTCCTCAGAGCTGATGCAGACTATAAAGGGTTTAAATACTGAGATAGAATCAGTCAAGAAGGATAATGAAAGAATTCTGAAAACTTAGGAGCAGTTAAATCAAATTTTGATGGAAAAATTTCAGACTGAAGAAAGAAGCAAAAGATCTGAAACTGAAGAAGCTAGCCATCAAAAGGGGTCTAAAAAGATGAAACTAGCTAAATCTGACAGTAGTTCATCATCTGAAGGAAGAAGGGAACAACAAAGCTATCACACTACTAGTGACAGTAGTGAGGCTGAGTTGTATAACAGAAAGAAAAAGTACAGGCCTTATGAAGAGATTTTCGGGGAGTTTAAGAAAATAAAACCCCCAACTTTCAATGGAGAAACTGAAACGGGAGAAGAGGCAGAATCCTGGTTATCCGGGATGAGAAAATATTTTCAGATATACAACTATTCAAATCAGCTGAAGGCAAAAATGGCCATCTATAACCTTTCTGGAAAGGCGGATATATGGTGGAAAGACTTAAAAAGGGTCAAGGGGATCAAAGAAAAAGAGGTCAATTGGGGTACCTTTAGAAGGTACTTCAAAAAGAAATTTCTGTCCGAACAATACTATGAAGAAAGGGCTAACGAATTTTATGAGTTAAAGCTAGGGTCTATGACGATGAAGGACTTTAAACAGTAATTTCTTAAGTCTGTTAAGATATGTACCGTATTTTGTTGAAGAGAAACCTAAAGTACAGTGGTTTCTCAGCTGCCTGCCATATCATATAAAGGACAGAATCAAATATGATAACCCCAAAACTCTGGAAGAAGCTATGCGAAAGGCTAATTTCTGTTTTGAACAGAACAAAAAGAAAGAAGGAATAGCCAACTGGAAGGCTAAAAAGAACAGTAATCAGCTTGAGTTCCTGAAAAAGGAGTTTGTACCCCAGAAAAGTTTCAAGAATAACAAGAATAGAAACCATTTTAATGGTAAAAACTTACAGGGAGGCAAAAATGGAGCTGCTATTAATCCCAACAACTTTAAGGGCAGCAAGGAGGCTTCTAACAATCATGGAAATTTCATTAAGAATTTTGAACGAAAGGAGCCTGTTAAGTGCTGGGAATGCAATGGCCCACACTATGCTTCAGTTTGCCCAAATCGGAAGAAACCAAACAGCAATATTCATACTATACAAGATGAAATGACTATTGGAGACTTTGCAAGGACTATGCCCCGAATCAATGCAGCGTTGGAGAACCGCCAAGTTGATTATCAAACTTCCATGGTGGAAGTAGGAGGTATGGTTAACAAAACCCCTGTAACTATTTTAGTAGATCCAGGTGCTAGCCTTAGTTATATTTCACCACAGATAGTAGAAAAGTGTAATATGACTGTTGAAAGATTCGATAACTCTTGGTCAGCACAACTAGCTACTGGGGCAAAAAGGAAGGTGAACTGTTATGTTAAGGAATGTACTCTAGACATGAATGATTTTAAAACTACTGTTAAATTAAATGTTTTGCCACTTGGCTCGTATGACATACTTATTGGTATGGATTGGTTAGAACAGCATAAGGTAGTTTTAAACTATTTTGATAAAACTTTTACGTGTGTGAATAATAATGAACAGCCTGTAACGGTTAAGGGTATTCCTAGAAAAACTGTAATCAGGCAGATTTCTGCTTTACAACTTAAAAGAGCAGTCAGAAAAGGGTGCAAAGCCTATGTTGTAACTATTACAGATGAGGCAGATAAGTCTGAAATAAGCAAGATAACAGTAGAGGATATTCCGGTAGTGAACGAATTTACTGATGTTTTTTTCGGAGGAAATTCCAAGATTACCTCCCAAGAGAGAACTGGGATTTCACAATTGAACTGGTACCAGGTGCTGTACCCAGTTCAAAGGCTCTGTATCATATGAATAATTTTGGAGCTTAACGAATTAAAAACACAGTTAAAGGAATTAATAGATAAGAATTACATTCGACCTAGTGTGTCCCCTTGGGGAGCACTAGTAATCTTTGTTAAAAAGAAGGACGGAACTATGCGACTTTGCATAGATTACCGTCAACTAAATAAGATGACAATTAAAAAACAGATATCCGTTTCCTCGCATAGATGATTTGTTTGATCAGCTACGTGGAGATACAGTGTTCTCTAAGATAGACTTGAGATTGGGTTATCATCAGGTGAGGATTAAAGAAGAGGACATATTCAAGATAGCTTTCAGAACGAGGTATGGACATTATGAATTTGTCGTAATGCCATTTGGGATTACTAATGCCCCAGCCGTCTTTATGTTGTCTAATGAATAACATAATGCATAAATACTTGGAGAAATTTGTTGTTGTATTCATCGATGACATTTTAATTTATTCTAAAAAACGAAGAGGAAACATAAAGAACATTTATGGATAGTCCTTACAAGAACTGCGAGAATAGCAGCTCTTTGCGAAGTTCAGTAAGTGTGATTTCTTCAAGGATGAAATCCGAGTAACTTAGGTCACGTAGTGACTAAGGAAGGGATTTCAATTGATCCTGAAAAGATCCGGGCAATCGAAGAATGGCTAGTACCAAAAGACGTAATAGATGTTAGGTCCTTCATGGGAATACCGATTATTACCGGAGATTCATAGAAGGCTTTTCAAAAATAGCCAACCCAATCACTTCCTTGCAAAAGAAAGGCAAGAAATTTGATTGGAACTTAAAATGTGAAGAGAAAGCTTTAAGAAATTAAAGACTTTAATAACAACTGCGCCTATTCTGAGAATTGTGGATCCTAATAAGGATTTCGTGGTTTGGCACCGATGCTTGTAATGACGGTCTAGGCGGAGTGTTGACTCAGGATGGGCAATGCCATTTTCCTATGAGTCCAAAAAGTTGAAGATTCATGAAAAGAATTATGCCACTTATGATTTAGAAGTAGCTGCTGTTATTCATGCCTTAAAGATGTGGCGACACCACTTAATAGGCAGAAAGTTTACTTTAATGACTGATAATAAGGGTCTAAAATACCTTTTAGATCAGCCTAACTTAAATGCAAGGCAAGCCAGATGGTTGGCCTTCTTAAGTGAATACGATTTCGAAATTCAGCACATAAAAGGAAAGGAAAATAAGGTGGCTGATGCTTTGAGCAGAAATTGCAAAGCTAAATTTTACAACAGCTATCAGCACTTATACCTCTGATTTAAATGTACAGCTGACTGAAGGGATAAAATTGGATGAAATTTATCAAAATTTACAAGCTACAGCTAAAGAAGAACCTACAGAAAGTTTGATAAAAGGATATAGTATAAATAAAGATGGATTTTTATTGTTTAAAGACAGACTGTATGTTCCAATGTATCTAAAGTTAAACTGTTAATTCTGGATGAAGTTCATAAAACCCCTTACTCAGGGCATCCAAACTACCAGAAGACTGTCACCATGTTGAGAAAAGATTATTTTGGCCTAATATGAAATCTGAATCAGCTGAGTATATAGCTAGATGTTTGGACTAGTCAACAAGTAAAAAACAGAACATCAGCATCCAGCTAGGTTATTAAAAACCCTTTCTTATTCCTAGGTGGAAGTGGGAAATAATCAGCTTAGATTTCATTACTGGATTACCCAGAAATCAAAATCAGAATGATTCAATTATGGTGGGTAGTAGATAAATTAAGTAAATCAGCACACTTTATTCCTATTAAAACCACTTACAAGGATGCAAACATAGCTGATATATTTCTGAAGAATATTTTTAGGTTACACGGTGTCCCAAAGGTTATTATTTCAGACAGGGATCCTAATTTCACAGGAAATTTATGGAAATCTTTGTTTAAGGGATTAAACACAACACTGAATTTCAGCACTTCTTTCCATCCTTAGAAGGACGGACAAACTGAAAGAGTTAATCGGGTATTGGAAGATCTGCTAAGAATGTATGTTAAGGATTCAACCAGGTAAGTGGGAGGATTATTACATTTAGCAGAATTTGCATACAATAACAACTATCAATCGTCAGCTAAGTTCAGTCCTTTTGAAATTCTGTATGGGCGTAAATGTAACACTCCTATCTCTTGGAATTATCCAGTAGATAGATTAGTGTTAGGTCCTGAATTATTAAAAGAAATGGAACAGATTGTGAAACAAGTGCAGGAAAATTTGAAGATTGCCCAGGATCGGCAAAAGAGCCAAGCAGATTTGAAAAGAACTCCTAAAGAGTTCCAGGTGGGTGAGCATGTGTTCATAAAGGTAAGGCCAAAGAAGAGCTCCCTAATATTGGGGAGTTGTGCAAAAATTAGCACCACATTATTGTGGTCCGTTTGAAATTTTATCTAGAATTGGTCAAGTTGCTTATCAGCTAGCATTACCACCTAATTTAAAAGTGCACAATGTTTTTCATATTTCTGTTCTGAAAAAGTTTGTTCATGATGCTACTCATGTTATTGATTGGAACATTGTACAGGTAGAACCAGAAGGGGAAGTTATGGTGGAACCGGATTGTATCCTCGGGAGGAGGGAAATTACTCTGCAGAACCGCACAATTGGACAGCTGAAGGTGCAATGGAAGCACCTTAGTCCTGAAGAAGCTACCTGGGAACTGGAAAGTAAGATGTGGGAAGCATACCAAAATCTGTTCCAGAAGGTGGCCGAGGATGAGGAATAAGTAACATCGAGGACGATGTTACATTTTTAAGGGGGTGTGTATGTCACATACCCCAATTTTGTAAAAATTATGTAATTCTTTTATTATAATTCCTGAGACATTATGTTAAATTTAATGCTAAGTAGGAATTGATGACTCAACAGAGTCACTAGAAATGGAATATAATTCAGAATATTTTATTATTAATAAGTAAATTATGGAGACAACAGAATGGGATAGCTGTTAAAAAGAGGTTACTGGTCAAACCAGGTGGATGGAACTAGGTGGAAAGGCAAAAGACAAGTGGCAGCATCCTCAAACACTTCCTAAGTTGCAGGTGGCAACTTCCCTATATTTGGGGTCATGATTCCCCAAGGAAGTGGAATCAGAGCAGGTGGCTCATTAATGACAGTTAACCCAACAAAGACCTAGGCAATCTTTTAAATAGTACTCAATGAACAGAGCTGGGGGTTCGGATTTGTTCTTGAGGGAGAATGCATTCAGGTGAATGTTATTCAGGAATCCCATTGAGGAAGAGGGAAATATACAGTAAGGAAGTGGTTTGATAGGATTGCTGCAGTAACTTGGTTCCATTATAGCTTATTTGGCTGAGAGGAATTTACCTTGTTGCACCTAGTTCCAGCCAGGAGGAGACCAGAGCAAGCTCGGGGGTCC